>VZRJ01001633.1:1534-44989 GCA_013397565.1 Ptilonorhynchus violaceus
GAACACCATAAGGACCATCCAAGCTCAGAGGACCACAGAGATCATCCAAGCTCATTAGCGAAGCAACCAATAGAACATCAGGAACATCCTCTTCCATTGTGAAAGTCCCTGCCCCTGGGGGAGGTGCCAGCCAAGAAAAACAGCATAAAACAAGGGTTTAGGATGGGAGAAAGCACCCTCGACTCAACAGGACTCCAGTCTCAACGGGACTCTCAACCTGACTCGACTGGACTCCACTCCTCGCAATTGGACTCAGCTACTCCACTCCACTACCAGGACTGGACTACCAGGCCTTTCTGCAGGACCAGTGCATAACTGGACTACACAGCTACTACCCTGGTCAACAGGGTGTCAGGTTGTACCGTGACTCTGTTGGTTTGTTTAAGCTGGTGTCTCAACGGGACTCTCAACCTGACTCGACTGGACTCCACTCCTCGCAATTGGACTCAGCTACTCCACTCCACTACCAGGACTGGACTACCAGGCCTTTCTGCAGGACCAGTGCATAACTGGACTACACAGCTACTACCCTGGTCAACAGGGTGTCAGGTTGTACCGTGACTCTGTTGGTTTGTTTAAGCTGGTGTTTCTGTATTACTGCATTTATTTCAACCTTTTTTTATTAAAAATTGTAATTTTGACCTAAAATCTCTTGAGGTATTTTGTGTGGGGTTAATTTCCCCTGCTGGTTTACAGTCAAACCAGCACACAATGAATGTTCTGGAATGAGTTATCTTATTCCGTACCTTTTTTTAAGAGATTTGTCCATACGCAATTCCTACACTTAGACATTTAGAGAACTCTACAATTCACCTTGTTTGGAGGTAAGCCCCACTATGGACAAAAGAATATCCTTGAAGCATCCCCTTTGAAGAACATTACCCTTACTTTCTGAATAATGAAGTCATGATTTTTTTGTGTAACTTGTGTAGTTTTCTAGTAGTCCACAATTCTGAGGTCTCATAAGAAATTCAATTTTTGAAAGTGTTTCCAGAACCAAACAAGAAATTAAACATTGTTGTAGAAGTTCTAGGGAGAGCTGGTATTTTTAATAGAAAAAGAAATCACGTACTGTGTTTGTCATTGGCACCATGTCTGTATGCCTGATTTAAAAAGAAATAGGTAAAAATGCAAAGGTGATAAGCAACAGTATCTTCTGTTCAAGCTGGCTGTTGTGGCTATATATGAAAATAACTGCAGTGAACTATGGTTTTGTATGGCTCCCTAGGAAATATCTTTGGTTTCTTACATCCATTCTGTAACAATAATAAATGCAAAAAGCAGAATTTTGGGAGAAAAACAGAGGTGACCCAATTAGAAGATTCAAAGAATTAAAATATTGGTGTACTAGTGGAAGTTGTAAGCTTTGAAACAGAAATGAATTCTCTAAAGCATTTTCACCCAGTATTATAAACTGTTGAATGCATTATCTAGTTGGACATAAATACAAGATCAGCATGTGGGATCATATTGTGTTATGAAATACATCAGTTCCATCAGGTGTATTAAGGTATTTATAGTTGAATGATATTTAACAGAAGAAGAAAACATTACAAAAAATTCTTAGTATTTTTAATATGGTGTTAAAAATAATGCTGTTAAACTTTTGACTTCCTTACTTTCTTTGTAGCAAGGATTGTGTATTGGCATCATTTTTCAAATTACCCATTGTGAGTAAAAGGCAAAGCACTCTCTTTATAAAAGTCTTCTTGAAACTGTGGAAGCACACTGTGAGGGCAGAGGTACACAGCATTAAGTCATTAGTCACTGAAGCCTTTCTGCTTCAGCCTTTCTTCTAAATCATTTGGCTGTACAAAGTATTAGTCGTTTCCTTTTGCAGACATTCCTAAAAAAGTTATGCTGTGAAATTGAGTAGGTAATAAAACTTAATATAGCAGATAACATTGACTTCCTTTAAAAGATGTGTAAATCTTAGTAGTTATGCTTTTTGTATTTCTTCTTCAAGTTGTTTTAGAAATGTGAACAAAAATGTGCATAAATCTTGATCTTATGTATATGAGGACAGACTTGTTTTTTTCTTTCCAGTACTGAGCAAAGATCCTCTTTAAAATTCTTCCTATTAAAACATTGCTGTGTGCCATCATCAAGAAATCATTAATTATGAATGTGTAACTTTCAGTGTCTGTTTTATATCAGATAATTGATAGTAAGATGTTTGTTCCAAGGACTAAGAAGTAACTTAAGTTCTGTAATCTAATTATTTGTCTGTGAATGTGGGTTTTCTCCTAACTTACAACTTGATATCTTTAATGTAGCTGCATGAAGCAGAAAATAAGCATAAAACTTTGGAGAAGGAGTTCCAGCAATACAAAGAACAGCAAAGTAGCAAACCAGAAATCCAACTACAATCAGAAATAAATCTTCTCACTTTAGAAAAGGTATACTGGATTTTTCTACTAAAAAGCTGTCATAATAGTCCATTCACTGATAAGGGAGATGTAGAATAACATTATGTGTTAAAGTGGTTAATAATAATATCATGTGTTAAAGTGATTAGTTTGTCCATTTTGGTTTACTTTTTCCAATTATTTCTTTAGAGTCTAAATATTCAGACACAAATAAGGCCAATGGTGGCCTTATTTCTGTAGAGGAAGCAGTAATATTAGAGGCTAAAACAGGAAAAAACTCTAACCTATGTAATTAAATCATGATTTACAGTGGGGTCTCTGAACATTCTGTTTAGAAAACTGAAAAAAGATGAGGATTTTCTTCTGAGGATTAATTTAAATTGTTATTCCATTATGTGCATTTTCATAATTAACTATTGCTGCAAAGAGACTGTGTTACTTATAGGTAGAATGGAATCGCTATCATAAGTTGATTTTCTTAAAAGCCATACATGCCCTCAGTAGAGAATACTTTGTTTACTTGAAACTACAGATATGGGCATTTAATCCTCAGAATTATTGTGAGGTTTGAGTAAAATTGTTCGCCAAATAAGCGGAAAATATTAGGCTAGGCTTCTTGGCACAAAATATACTCAGTTACGTGGCCAGTCTGTATGTTGCTGTATGCTTCAGTAACTTCTAATAAAGCAAGCAACTGATGCAAAATATTTTTGTGTCTCTACAGACTTTTTAAACTCCTAAATATTTTTAGATTTCCTGTTTTTGTTAGATGAATTAAACAAATCAGTGCTTTAAGGTCTTCACAATATAATTTTTGTTGGATTCAAAAAAAAATCACTTCCTCAGATATGTTACTTTAAAATACTTAATTTTTTTATTGTGTTCTGTGTGCTTCATAAGTGTTTTCATTTGTCTTTTAATAGAAAATTGTTTTTGCACAGATAATAAAAGGAATTTTTTGGAAAGTTTTTACCTCTAAAGATTTATTTAGTTAATAAGATCAAAGATTCACACTAGCTATGTAAATTTTAAAGAATGGTTAAAAGAGATGGGTATTTCAGTGAAAAGAAGGCAGGACATATCTTCCATCAGCAAAGAAAAAATCTATGCACCTTTTTTAAGAGAGATTTGTCCATCAGCATTTTTGTTAAATTAGTGTTTATATCCTTACTTTGAATAAAAAAGGGATGAGGGGATGGCTAATTTGAGAATCTTTAAATTTAAAGTTTACATCAGGAGATTTAGTGCTAAAAATGAATCTTTTTCTTTTTGTAGAGAGGGCCATCCAATAAAAATAAGGTTATATTTTAAACAAGAAAATGTTCTTGTGCCATAATATTTATGTTATATTGTATAACAGCTTTAGATGATGTTGTATATTACACTACATAAACACTTTTCTTAAACCAGACCCTTTGTATATATACATCTTTCAGTGATTGTTACTGCTGCTATTGCTTCAGCTGATATGATTTTAATTGCTTTTAGGTTGAACTTGAAAGAAAGTTAGAGTCAGCTACCAAGTCAAAGCTCCACTACAAACAACAATGGACAAGGGCCTTGAAAGAACTTGCAAGGTTAAAACAGGTATGTGGGTTTTCTTTGGTCATATGAGACAACCAAGTTAATGTCATGTTGGAAACTACTAGGATTACCGTTAACTGCTCGTGGTTTTCATGTTATTAGTGTTTGTCTTTGCAAAATAAAGCTCCAAGCTATGCGTTTAACAAAAATGAGAACAGCAAAATTGCTTAGTGTTTGACTTCGAACTCAGGAAAGGCCAAGGTGCAGACCTGCAAAGAAGGCTGAGATAGTTAAAAGCAGATGTCATTCAAAAAATAAGAAGTTTCATTTAATTCCAAATAATGCTGAATCACTAATTCCAGAGAAAATATTTTGCTACTATCCCAACCATCTTGGTCTGTTACAGTCCTAATAACTGTTCTGTATTTTAATTGTATAGTAAATGAAGAGTAAAGATGAGAAACAAATCTTCACTTCTGGAAATAAGGGTCTAAGGTTTTATGAAAGTTGTAAAATGAAGTAAACTTGCAGAAAACTTAAACTGGAATTTTCCTCTGCTTTTGGAGTTTTTAATCTCATACTAATGTGACATGCTATTTTACTGCTAAGTTTTAAGACAGCTCCTGTGTGTCTGTGGGTGTCTATATAGATATAGTCATACACCTTTGACTTGGAATTACTCTGTTTAAACTTGCAATAGTAGCAGCTTCATTCTTGCTGAGTCCATATTACATGTTGTATTTTGTCATCATCTGTCTTTCATGAATTCCGGTAAACATTAACTAAACAATGTGCTTAAGAATGGCTATCATTTCCATTGGCCCTGACAAACAAATTAGTAAATCATTAATCCCAATTGATTAATGAACAAACCCTGACATGGACATAAAGCTTCAGAATTTAAGTTTAGTAAAAAGTTTTTATTACCTGTATTCACACCTACTTCCAGCTTGAGAAACGGTGTTGGTTTTTTTTACAGGTTATATTAACTACTTCTTTCCTACTGACAAAATATTCAGGTTTTGGAGAGTAAGAAGTTAAGCCTATGCTCTTCTAATTTATGATGGTTTTTTAATCTGTATTTCTCTTTGAAGAGAATCAATGTACACTATAATTACTACTAGTAAGCGAAAACTAACCTTCATTTGCAGTCTTCAAATTGCTTTTTTGCCCAGTGATAAAAGGAGTCATCTCCAATTTCTGAAACATCTATGCTTGAGAACGTGATAGGAGGAGGAATATAAATGTTCTCTCTGATTAAGATTTCTTCAGCAGTCATGAAATATCCAACCTATTTTTTTCTTTCCATGTTTTAAAATTCCTGTAGCATAAAAGTGATGATCGTCAATTGTCACATTAACACTGTCCAGTTCTTATTACAAATTTCATCACCATAGCCATGATGGTCTGAATTTAATAATATATGTAGATGGTTTCAAATGAACCTCTTGCTGAAAGTCTGAACCATAAACTAAGTTGGCTTGTACAGTGAACTCTGCTACCTAAAACTTTTTCTGCAACAGAACAAACTCTTTCAAAGTAGTTTCATGTGGTGTTTATACTCCTGTGCTTCATCTTATCCTTAGTCTATTGATAAAGGTTTTAAGTGACTTTAAAAAGCCAAATAAAAGTTGAAGCAGATCTGATCAAATACCTTTACTGTGTTTTAAATACAAATTTGGAAACTGTTGCTTAAGAAATTCTAGATTTGCTTTAGTTCAGATGATTTGTGCAATTGTGCGTAGTCTGACCAATTTCTTGTTTGATTTGGATTAGTACCATGTTAATTTTGCCGCTGGTGAATAGCCACAGGGCTGTAATCTGTGCCAGTAATTTGTCACACCAAAGCTCTCTAGAGAACTATACAAAACATTTGTGTAGTGAGGATTAGACGCTGAAAGCCATATCTTAGATTGTTAATAAATGTTAATGACAAAACCCAGCTGGTAAGTCTTGGAAATGAGATCTAATGCTTTGTGCCCATTGCCAAAAAAATGTTTAAACAGAGATTTCCATTACTTAAATGTGACCTAGTGCAGTCAATTTGTGAATTCAAGAAGCATAATCTACAGGCTAAGCATTTAGTAAAATACTCTTCTGATTTGCAACCATAAAAGTCTATGTTTCCTTAATTAAAAAGTTTTCTTTTACTTTGGACCTAGTTCTTAGCACATGTGTGGGATAGTTTTATATTTTGCGGAATATGAGACACAGCACATAACTTCAAGTATGGAACTGTTAATAGAATATGATTTAAGTTTCTCCATGGATAGCATTTTGAATGCTAAACACAGTGCCAGTGTTACTGAAGTACTCCAAGGCATATATATATCATATTTACCTGGGCTTAAAAAATACAGAAGTTAGTTAAATTCTAACAGTTTGTAAAGCTGAGTGACAATAGACTTCACTTAGCTTACCTTTCTTTCCTCTCTGTTCACTCAGTGAAAATCTGTATTAATACTTCATGTGTTATACCCCTGTTCAGCTTTCAGGGAGACAAAAATGTCAACAAGTTATCTACATATCTGTGCATCCAGGTAAATGTTATCATTTCTGTAGATTTCAAAAACTCCTTCGATGTTTGCTGACTGGGCGGTCTCAATATGACACAAATGAGACTTCCATATTTTTTTATGTATGTAAGCATTATTTCTTGGAGGAATCTGGCTATTTACACGAAACTGCATATATGCTTACACAGAATTTGGATATCAAATTCAGTACCTGTCTGGGTGTAAGAAACACCGAAACTGGCAGAAGTGTTATTTTCAGCAGTTGATAATCTCAGCGAAATTTAATCCAAATAGCCAAAATCTCAAAATGTACATGCATTCAGTGTTCTGGGAGAAGTATTTTTATAAGTCTTCTAATGTGTTTCTGTCCCACAGACCTGTTAGAACCAGCACTGATGCATTTGTTTAAAACAGCGTAGACCATATTGGCTGGCTGACAATTAATTCTGTCTTGTCCAGTATCTTGCTTATCGACTCAGTAATTAATTTGATTAATTTATAAGTAATTTAGCCAAGGGTAGGATGTAAATCTTTGTTAAAAAAAATAAAAAGGCACACACACGCACGCAAAAAACTCCCACAGTTGAAAGTCCAAATCTTGGTTAAAAACTGTGTCTTGAAACCATCCAGGCCCTCCTACTGACTTGTCAGCTCTGGGTTATTTTCAGAAAACTTTACTTGAGTTCCTTAGCTTCAGTCGTAAGTTTTTCCCACAGGCTTGCATGGTATGTATGAGTGGGAGAGTGAATAGTGGCTGCTATTTAGCCATTGTTTAGTCTAGTGTATGTATGTTTACATCTCCCTTTTGGATTTATAGGCAGCTATGGCAAAATAAAGATTGTGCTTCCTTGATTGAGGAGCCTCTTAACTAAAGCACCTGGCGGCATACAGGGATTCTTTTAGGATCTGATTATAATTGAAATTTTGATGATTTTTTATTATCAGTTAATTTTTATTTAATGCTGATATTTCTGTAGTATCATAGGTTTCAAAACATGATTGAGATTTCCACCATGCAAGCTTCTAAAACAGTGTTACATGTCTCAAGCACTACATTACAGAGATGAAAACTAATGAAGGAAAGTAGTAAAACCTTGAAGTAAATTATCTGATAACTAGTATGCAGACTTGTTTGGTATGGATTTGTTTTGTTTATGGGGATGTAAGAGGAGAATGGCAAAATGTGAAATTAATAAGTGAAAGAAATGTTGGTGACAAGTTTTATTGAAGCAGATGGGTAGGGGGGCAAAGAAAAGAAAATGAGCAAAAGGAGTAGCACGACTAGCAGTGTTGAGAAAGCAGTGCAGGAGAAGATACCTGCACCAGCTAATACATGTTGCAAAGATAATTTTCAACGTGATTTGGGTATGATACTCTTGATTCATCTGTGGCTACCTTACTATGCGATAGTGGCTGATCATTATTAGGTAGTGATGCAAGTGTAAAATATTTCCAAGTGTTCTGAGTTTCTGATGGGTTTTATCTTCTATTCACAAAGTTGCCTTTAGTCTAGCAGCTGATGATTCTGGAGTGTTCCCTTAGCTGAAATTTAAAAATGCAAAATTCTAAGTGTTTAGAAGCAAAAATTCTAGTACTTCTTACTGAGGTTTAAAAAAGTCTGACTGTCTAGAATAAGCAGTTGGGAATAAATCTGAAATGTTCTTTATTTTAGGATATATTGTAGGAGTAAAGTTTGGAAAGTTTGCCAGAAAGTGCTGACTGAGATTTTTCAATATGCAGCATGTATGCTTAAACTTGCGTGCACTGAGATACACTTACAGGATATCAAGTATTCAATTATAACTTAGTTTTTCAGTATACACAGAATAAAATGAAGATTTTAGAAGGGGGCTTATAAATGTTGGACTTGACTTTATGTGTAAGGTAAATGTGCAGAAGTGTTTTATTAATATTGTTTTTTCACTTTGAAAGATCTCACAATTAATTCTGCTACATTTCAAGACCTAATATACAGTAGAGTTCTGCTCCTTCTCAATTTAAAAAAAGGTGCTTGTTGCTCAGTGGATTGTTACATTGTCATGGAAAAAGCGGATTTAATACCTGAACATCTCTGATAAAGTGACACCAGTTTCATCGCTGAGATGAATATGAAATCCTTTTTTCACTCACCATAACAAAAGACAGTCTTTTTATGGTCCCTCAACATATCGTAACAAAATTGTATATGAACTAATTCAAAATCAGCATGCTTACCTTCTTATCAAAATGTTGTAAATTCTTTGCCATCTTCTTGTATTGATGGATTGTTAGGAAATGGGTTTCTCTTGCTCTGCTATGAATGGTATACATAGAGCATGTTTTCTGTTATGCACCCTACAAATAGTTATGACAGATTTTTTAAGGGAGTCAAAGACTAATGTTGTGAAAGACATTTGAAAATCACAGAGTATAAAGTGTGTAATATAAATTATGCACAGGATCCATCATAAAATAATCCCTTCTCACTTGTTTTAGTGTCTGTTTTCCAAGCAGAACTCTCATTAACTGAATGGTAGGGAAATCTTGTTCAACAAATGTTGATTTTTATTTTTTTAATTTAATATTATTGTGCTTAAATGTCACTATTCAGGGTCTTAGCATGGCATACCTCTGAAATTCTTGACTTTCGCTGACTAAAATTAATCTGGACTTTTCCCTCAACACCCCAAATCAGGAAGTGTTAAATATTTGCCATGTTTACATCACAATTGTATTAGTAATCAAATTAAATATCAAATTACATTTAGCTGAAAGGAATTCCTACCCAACATCAGCTTCGAGACAAAATGTACTGGTAAAGGTGTTTCTCTCCTCTGTTGAGAAGACAAGAATTTAGCACACACTGTACTCAATCTTACTTCCCTATAAATCTAGGAATATTGTCCTTAGCAAAGAGCATGCTCACTAGTGACACTGGTTTTGGTTGGTTTTGTGTTTGTTGGGTTTTTTGATAGACATTTTTCCCCGAGAAAAATATCAAAAGGCATAGGAACTGAACTAAAGATTTTGCAGAAAAGGCATGCTTTTCTTTCATCTCTCCTTGACTTCTGCATCATTCTCTGTTGTCCTTTTCTTGGTTTAATTAAGCATCATTAAAGATATTTAAGAAAAAAAAAATGAATGCATTCAGTGAGGGCATAAAGGACCAAGCTATTAAAAAAGATCTCTTCTGATCAATCTGAAAGCATTAGGAGTATTGTGTCTTCTTTCTGGTCTGATTGAGCTTCAGACATTGTTCTGTTAACCTTAAGTATGTGTACTTCTAACGTATACCTCTCTCTCCCTTGAGCTTGTTTAAAATGCCTTTTTTCTTCTCAGATTGGCATAAGCAGAAACTTACGGATCACTGAACTTTCCTGCCTCAAATAATAACATATCGGCTTGTCATGAAACTTGTGGTCCCACACACTGCTTCTGGGCAGCATGCAGTTATGCCTTTGCTCTGAAGTGCAGCTGGAAAAACACTTTCAAAATTTTTCCTCGTAGATCTAAGTAAAATACTCCACAAACTGAAGGACTGGATTAGAAGGCTTCTGCTCAGTGTAGTCACAGCTATGTGATGATTTGTGTTTATGTGAAAGTATTGCTGTCCTAGTAACAAGTGCTACTCTGTTTTGCATTAGTTTTGCAATACTTAGTTAGTTTTTGGGCAATTTTTGCCCAATATACCTTCAAAAATAATTCTGTCATAGAATTACTGAGATACGCAAATTTGACAGACTTAGATTAATACCCCAGCTTCCCATGACAGAATCCCTACATTTAAAATGGGACAATGAGAGCATGAATAAACTGAATTGCAGAAAAAGGAGTTTTCTAAAGTTCATCCTTTTCTCACAATCTGCAAAAAAAAATTTATTGGACTGAAGCTAATCATATTACAAATCTGCGTGGTTTGACAGGCTGAAAAAAAGAGATAATGGCAATTCGAAATCCTCTCTTGTGTAAAAGATTTAAATTTTTGACATCACCTAAGGGGAAAATGTCAGCCTCATCCTCCATGGTGAAAAGATGGTTTTCCTGCTGATGAGACAGTTTGCTTGTCAATGGTTTTCTTATATAATTTATTGTGTGGCCTTCAAGACTCTTACCACTGTTAGATAATGTCAACAGGAAAACCAGGATGTACCAGACAAAGTAATTTGAAAACCAGAGCTTGGATATGCAAGGTGTACTGTATCTACTTCAGCAATATGTGTGCTAAGTTTCTTTAGTCTTGTTGTCTAATCAGGAAAAATAGCTAATCACCAGACTGAATTACTGGATTCTTTACCTATAAAGACAGATAAGTAGAAGTTTCTAGATTTGTTCTACATGTGCAGGGCAACAGTGCCTTCCCTGAGACTAGCTAGAACCTCACAAAGGAGATTTAACATACTCAAAATTTTAGGTCTCATATTTGAATTAAGGTGTTAGTTGCAACTTTTTTTTTTTCTGAAACAGCAGTACTTTCATTTCGTTAATTTGTAAAGGATTTAGCTTAGGAGATCAAATGGGAACACCAAGAATAGCGGTTGATGGTCTTAAAAAGAAGTAAATGTTAGCCTGTCCTCATAGATTCTACGTAATTGAGGTAATCAGATTTGCTGTCTATTTAATTCTTCTGTCACTTAAGTTGTACTGGTTTTATACCAACTTACTTGAGACAAGATCATGCTCAACATTTTATCTTAGTATCTGCTTTTAGCCAAGTAAACAATTCAAGATTATTCCAACTATCAAAATAATTAAGATAATTCCATTCTTCCTCGTAGCCCATTTATTCCATTTTTCCTCATAGCCTGTTTTATACTTGAAATCTGGCTTTAGTGACTACTGTTGCTTATCTATGTATTTGGAAACCAAAGAATACCATTGTGATATTTGATGGGACTTTAGGGGAAAAAAAAATCAAAACACCAAAACCCACCCTCTGTTTCTTCTTTCAAGTACTTCTACAAGTACTGCTTTATCTGTAGCACTTTTTAAAGGCATAAATGTCTATCTTAATTCAAAATAATCAGTGGTCAAGAAGCTCCTAACATGTTCAATTATATTGCTTAAGTGATTATTTTCCACTCATTTAATAACTTGGATCGTGTCTCTAGTTGGAATATACCTAGTTTCGTGTTTCAGCCAGTGCTTTTTGTTGGGTGGGAAAAACCCAACTAGTGAACTGATGTGAAATACCAGTCTGGTCCATGCAGAAGCCAGCAGTAGGTGCACAAGATCTAGAAACCCAGCTCAGATATCTTAGAATATCTTCCAGCTGCCCTCAGTCAGTCAGTTAAGTGCATCATGAGACAGCAGTTGCATTCAGGCTATTAACTGACGTAAGTGAATGTATTCTTAATTTATCTGCTTCCTATTCAAACCAACTCATTTTTGTCTCTATAATATTCCACTCTTACACATCCACTTTTTCCCCACTGAATTGTATTGTATCATCAGCAGCTCTTCCAGAGTGATTTCCTCATTTATGAATATATTGAAGAGTAGATTCTTGTGGAATCCACGGTTACCTTCTTGCTCTTGTGGAAATGATCAGTTGCTATCCTTTCTCTGGTGTTCTAAACCCTGAGTAAGCTGAGAGTACCTTCCCTGTGGCAGCTTGCTTGTGTGTTTGGTTGTAGGAGGTTTCTTTGGTGTGGTGTTTGGTTGGGTTTTTTAAGACGAGTTGGAAGAGTGACTTTTCTATAAAAGCTGGATTCGTTCTTCCTGGTGTACCCAGACACTCTGTTAGGTTTGGATTTAGTTACGGTTTCAACCAGTCTGGCCACTATGGAAGTAAGCTCTGCTGGTATTTTCTGGGTATTCCTAGGGCCACTGTTTAAAGAAAGAACAAAATAAAAAATGGAGAAATAATTACTCCCATGGTGTCAACACCAATTTTGGTGGTGGATTAAGACTAACCTCCAGTCAGTCTCACGACATTTTGTTTGATTTTCCTTATGACTCTTGAAAATTCTAAATATTGGCTGTCTGTAGAAACTTGTGTTAATATTTGCTATATGTATTTCTAGATTACTGTTATAAAACCTATTCTGCTTCAGTGTGGGACTACTCTTCAAATCTTTCCCACGTAATAAATGGTTTCTCTCACATGGGAATGTCCTTCTGCAGTGAATTCTTGATAGGGAAGAAAGGACTATGGCCTTGTCTTCACCAAGTGCCTTTTCTATGTTTCAATCATCTATCAGTTGTAGACTCTTTGGCAGGATTCCTGCTTCTGGTTTTTTTATTAGTGTGTGTCTCTTTAGCAAGTTGTTCTTCAAGATTTATGACCTGTCTCACTGAAGTTCTAATATTTAATTTGGCTGGCTGGTGTATTGAATTTAGTACCCAAAACCAAAGTATTTTGGGTTTGCATACATGCTGTGATTTCTTGTTGAGTACTTCTCTATTGCATTGTCTGTTCATATTAACAATTAGAGTAATTTTATACCAATTCCTTCTAAAATTCAGATATTCTTGCCAATTATTGATCATCAACAGAGTGCTTAGAACACTGCCAACTGGGATTCGGGGAAACTACCTGACTAATGTCTTTCAAATATCGTGAGGTTGACTGTATAAAGAATATGCTTACACATATCAAACAAAAAAATTACCTTTTTTTTACTGCCATAATAAATAAACTGATTGCTTTCATCTGAAGTGTTTGATTATTAATACAAAGTCAAAATTGCAGAGATAAACTTGAACTTCACGATATGCCTAGGTCCAGGATGTTTGTGTAACCTCCTGTCTTATTTTGTAACTACCTCAGGTCTTCTATCTTATTCTGAGTGTAAGACTGACTGTACTGAGTTAGTGCACAAGGTCATATGGAAAATGAGTGGGAGGAAAACAAGCTTCTCACTAAGGCACTTTAATATCACGAGGTGTTAGTGGACTCAAACCTTAGTAGCTGTATAGAGCTTAAAAAATTAGAGCCAAGCAAACTTTTAGAATTAATAGATTGATTTCATTAAATCCACAAAGAAAGTTATCTAAAATTTTGCACAGTGCTATACAAATGTAAAAGGACACCTTGCCAGAATTTTATTTTCAAGGCTTATTTTTTAACCCCAAATTGTAATTTCAAAAAGTAGTTCTTGAATCTTTGATACTAGGCACTATGGAGCTGACGGATGGAAGTTTCCTGCAGCTATTTAGGTTTTATTTTCTAAAAAAAAAAAAAAAATCATTTCAAATACCATATAGTGGAGGAATAAATCACAGTAGCATGAGGAGTTTGAGAAGCACAAGTTTTGTGTCTACCAACTTAAGGCAGAGTAAAAGGGTTTGTTAACATTTGTGCTGTTTTGTTAATAGGAAGACATCTATTGGGCTGCAGTTGATCCAGCCTGGACGGGTTTACTGTGATTGTTATAGTCACGGGTCTTACTGCATTATAGATATCACTAGCTAAGACATTGTTAACTCCTAGATTTCTAAAACTCCTGGAGATGTAATTGTCATGACTTCATTTCTAAAGGTCTGCTCTGTTACTATAATTAGCACTTTTACATGTAATCACATAGTCAACTGAGTAATGTCTTTGCCCTTTCCTGTATAGCGTGAACAAGAAAATGCAATGGCTCACCTTAAAAAGCAGCAACAGGAGCTGGAGCACATGAGGTTGCGCTATTTGGCAGCAGAAGAGAAAGAACTGGGGAAAACTGACCGACAAGAGCTAGAGGATATCAGAAATGAACTTAACAGGTATGAAAATATTTGTAAGAGTCATCCCCACCTGCTCCCTTTCCTTTTTTTTCCTTGCTGTCAGCCTCAAAACAGGAGAAGATTCAATTAAATGAAGATTATAATTGGATGTCAGTCCAATGAAAGAACACAGTTTAGTGTCCCTTAAGTAAAGATTGCACATTTGGAAAATGCAGTAGTAGTGCAGTGTAGAAAAATGCATATTTAAGGCCACTGTACCTGGGGTTTTTTTGTTAAAGTCATCGCTGTACAGCACCAAGCTTTTTTTCTATTTTAAACCTTCTGTTCTAAACATAACTGCTGTGTTAAGAAGAAAAACAAGGCATGTTCTATTCTTATTTTGAATTCATTAAAATTTTAAATTTATCTAATGTTGTCCTCCAAAAACTGTCCGCACTAGTTTTATATGTTGAAGCCTTTTGAGTACAGTTTTCTTATCAAAGCAGAAGTCTTGATAGCAAATATCAGTTACATATGCATATACAAAAGATTTTGTTTCTTAAACTTTATTGAAGTATTAGCTTTATATAAAGTATTATATTAACATTTCTTTTAGTTGTAGTTGTTTTCCCCAGAGAGAGAACGATTTTTACCTTTTACAGATTTCTGTATTTTACTTAGTACTTCAGTAGATAAACTGAAGACTTAATACAAAGATAATCAGAGTGGGGTTTAATATATCTTGTTCTCTAATTCTTTCTATTTTATCGACATCAGGCTAAAACAACAAGAAGAGGAGAGAAAGAAATTGCAAGATGCTAAAGATAATTCTGTTGGTAGCGTGAATAATCTTCATTGTAGAAAACTAAATGAGAACACGGATGATTATCTCTCTCGTCTGATAGAAGAGAGGGATACCCTGTTGAGAACAGGAGTCTATAATCATGAAGACCATATTGTAAGTGAACTTGATCGTCAAATCAGAGAAGCTATTGCGAAAAGGAACATCACTATCTAAAAACATACTAAAAGTTCTTAAATATAGCCAAAATCTGAACAGAGTGACTTTTATAAGCCTGTACTACTTTGGAAAATATGTGATGTCATGCTTTGTTTTGCACATTATTGTCAGCTCTCTTTGAAGTCAATGTAAACATTTGCAACATGTCAAGTTAAGCACAGTTGTAAGTTTTATGGGGACAATGACTGGTTTCTAATGTTTTTATACTCAAATGTATATGTACATGTGTGTGTGTGTAAATATATTTATCTTGTCTACCCTCTTCTGAAATGTTTCCTACCTCTTTTTGCATCACCCTGACTAAGTTTATTTGTAATATTTTTAATATTGTTTCTAAGAGGGTTTTGGTCAATATTGTTATGATTTCATTCAATTTTTTAAAATATCTCGTGTGCTATACTAGGGAAAAATTATGTCAGCTGTTTTCCCTGACAAAACTCTTAATTCTGAACTGACCTAAAGCACTGACCAAATGTTGCTTTTTTACTAAATAACAAAGTAATAAATTTTTGCTTCTCTGACTGTAGCTAACATAACTAAGTTCTGTAGTAAATAAGAGACATGGTTTTGAGTGTGAGGGGGAAAAATCAATCCTTCTAAAACTGAGGCTGAGTTATTGGATAGCCTGTTTGTATATGGTTGCCCTGGCAGTTTTGCGCATGTACTGGTAAGGGTGAACCCAGGAGGGTAAAGACCTTGTCCAGAAGTATACATGCATTCTTACATCAGTCCCTAATGAGGAAAGATACTTGAAGCCATAATTCAGTGAATTTATACACTTCAAATTCTGAACACATGTAAAACAAGAGCTTTTTTAAGTAAAGATGCTTTCTTTAATCAAGATGTAACCACTTTCAAGTTACTTAACATGTATTTCAAAATATTTTATCTCATTACCACTTAAATTGTATGTAAAGTTTGTTTGATTGTGAAAGTTTGTGCATAATCACAATTGAAAAAGTTTTGGTTTCCAGCTTTCATTCTATTTCTGTTAGTGTGGATCTACCTAATAACATTAACTTTACAACACTGTCCTTTCAATAGGCACTTTTGTCTATCCTGTAGTCACAACTGTTTCCATTTGAATGTCAAGTACAAAAATCATCTTAAGATTTATTATTTTTCGAATGAACAAAGATACCAATGGAAAAAATAGTAGTTTGGGTTTTTTTAATTAAATCGGTGAATCTTCATAGACAGGGTTGTATACATGTGACCTTTCTGTTTTGTGTGGTATTAATTATAAAATGGGAGGAGCAGTATAATGTATCTGGCTTTACCTCTTCATGCATTGTTTTTCCTCCTCCTTACCATGAGTGTATCTTCTGCTAGATAAACTATTCATTTAGACTCTTTAGAACAGTTATAAACAAGCTGTATAAACATTGAGATCATATTCCCTGGGGAATACTTGAATACTTATCAATACCAGACTTCATAATAAATGCTTTTGTAGTACCTTAAGCACACTACTTTGAAAAATACAGTAAAGCTTGCAGAGATCCCTCTCCACTAGCAAAGAAAATATCACCCTCTTAAATCCCCTAGAAATTAATGAAATGCAGTTTTATAATATTTTTTACATCATGCTGTGTGATGTCACTGATGCATGATTATATCAAGTATTGTAAATGATGCAGGGAGCTTCTGTCTTGACAGGAAAACTTGTTTGCAGCTTTTTTTCTTCAGATGCTTGCTCACTTATGTAGTTTCTTCTCCAGACACTGGAGGGTGCCTGAGACTTAAATATTACAAAGACAGTGTTGACTAAATTTTCATAACTGGTTGGTTTTTTTGAACTAATATTCTATGACTTTTCAGGTGTATTATTTTATGAAATAAAATTCAGTTTTCAAGTAAATATTAAGGACTTTGCATTTATTTTTAACTGTATTTGAACAAATAATTTTCTTTACAAAATTAATTATTTCCAGTCATATGAGTCTTTAGTGCTTGAATCCATACAATAATAAACTTGCTAATCAAAGCTAATTTCACTTTTTAATTTTTTTAATAATTTTTTAATTGAGTCTCTTCTGTGGCATGTAAAAAAATTACAATCATGTTGCTGTGTGTTTTAAAAAGAAACATGAGTTTTCTTTCTATCAAATCAAAGAACTGAGTAAAATAAAACGTAGAATGCTTGGTTTTTTAAAACATTTATAAACCTGATAATTCAAGCTATTTAGGTCCATTTAGCTATTTGAAAGATCACAGCTTACAAGGTGCCAAGCATGAATATTGTGATTAGTAAGAAAACTTATATAGAATTTTTGTTTTGTATTATTACTCTTAGTGTTCATTGTATTAGAATGAGGAAATAAATGATAATCTAAGCTTGATGTTTCAATTTAATATTTTCCAGCACAATTTGTCTATGTGTTTAAGTCTGAAGTAGTCCAGAAGCAAAATATGTGTTTGGATATGTAGGTAGATAGTAGATACGTATAGCAGACATGAGCTCAATATTATTGTCATTCAAAGAAAATTTTTATGTTGGATTCCATTTGCCCTTTTGTTACCTCAAAACCATTTTAAAGGTTAGAGTAATTCAGCAGGAAGACCAAATACCACTTTTTAATCAGAAATATCTCAAAATTTTTATCTTAATCTTCATTGCACAAGAAATATTATTTGAAACAAATGCATGAGATAAAGAGCTCATTTTAATTTACACAGCATAAAAATACTGCTGGAAGTGAGACCTGTGTTTGCAGGTTCAGTCCTGGTTCCATACTCTGGAGAAAACATGGTGGAAAGAGGAGCAACTGCTAGACCCTCCTGGAATTCTGGCAAACTCCTATTGATTTTATTGCACCCAGATTTCACTAGGGAAGCTGATGGAATTATTTCAAAACAAGTATTCTTACCAATATGTTACTGTGAATTGGAGTGGTGTGGTGGGGGGCTGTTCTGTGTCAGTTCCATGTCAAATCAGTTCCAGCCTTTATCTGCTTTAGGATTTGGGCCCAGAACTTGCAGTTCACTTTGAATAAGGAAACTTTGATTATATCCTGTATTTGTCCAATCTAGTCTAGCAAAAAGCATTAGCCTACTTTAAGGTATTTAGGAACGCTGTTGTTTTTCTTCATAGTCTTCAGGCAGAGGATCCTCTGTCTTTATGTGCTAATTTTTCTTCCAGTGGTGGGGACTTGCCGTTACCGATCTTTGCTACCAAAGTATTGCCTCAAATTACTTAATAGAGGTTTAAATGTAGGGTAGGAAACCTGGATGTAGTGTGTTTATACACCTTGATACGGAGCATTAGCTAAGATTTAGATAATTCTTACAAAGAAACAGACCTTTTTCCCCTGGTAATTGTTAGACTCTTTAACAGAAAAATTGTGTCTAAATTCTTATTTACATATTAAAGCAGTGGAATGCTTATAAATATGCAAAAAAATATGATCAATTATTTTAGAAATAAGATAGCATTATTTTGCTTTGAATCTGAATTATTTAAGTATATAGTTACATTATTGATCTTTACAGTATATTTTTCTTTCAGAGTGAATCTGTAAGTACTGTTTCTATAATATTTTATCAGTGATCCAACAATTTTAACACTAATACACTTTCAACATTAATGCACTTTCAAAACTGCTGTTGTGGAAAAGAAGCATTGTTATATCTGGCACTGAGCTTTCAAGTATTCAATCTGTAGTTCTCCTTCACTGCAGTTTAAATGCTTCTCCCTTCCATCCACCGAGATAAACCGTAATGCATGGCTAAAAACAGAAGTCCTTTATCATATCTTCTAAGTGATACTGGAGTATTTATACCAGTTATTACATATTTACACAATTATTTATTTTGCTACTACTGTGCCTAAATGATCATGACCTGTGTCAAGGCTTGGATGAGGAGCACTAGCGTCGCTATTGTTAAAGATGGAGCTGTAGAAAGGCGGCTGCATACTTAGATCTCATTTCATTTGTTTCTCCAGGGGGTTGTATTAGTAGTGTTTTCATTAGAAATGTTTTTACAGATGTCGGCAATCCAGATATTAAGTCTCTGTAGTGGAGAAGCAGTCAGGAGTTTGGCATTCAGAACAGAAAGGAAAAAAAATCATCTTTGAGAGATTAATTTATAGAAAAATAATTTACTGACTTTCTGATGTATAAATGTATGGTAACCCCATGGCAGCTTTAATGCAGAGTAATTGAATTCTTGCAAGTACAGTTATTTTCTATTCTTAACTTGAAGAAATGCTACAGCCTGTTACTCCCTGTCACTGAAGACTAAAGTAGTCCCCATTAATAATGCTTCTGCAAAAGTGATGTCCCCTGCTTTGTAGTCAAGTACTCTTTTTTCCAAGTGAAATACTTGTAGTAGTTTGACAGCATTTTAAACAATTTATGTATTACTACAGAAAGTTTTGTTCTAACAACATACATAGAAAGTAGATGGTTATGGAAGTGTAGTGTTACTGAGTGTTTGAGCAAATGGTTTAATACATAACTGCATTAACAAAATAATATGGCATCAAAATTTAGAATGGGTTTACTGGGGCAGATGGAGTCTAGAACAAGTCCACAGCCTAATACTGTTTCATCAGTTACTGTATGTTGCTCATAGCTTTAAATGTACTATGAAAAAAACTGTTAAAATTTGAAAATTGGGATTTACTATGAACATCATAAATTTTGTTTTGCAAATGTAAATAGAGCAGCAAAATTAAATCACAGGGGTTTGAGTTGAGCAGACAAGCTAATACTTTTTTTGGTCAAATTTAGGTTTAAAAGGTAATGCTGAATCTTCAACATTTGTGGTTTTACTTAATAGCTTAACATAAAGGAGGGTGGTTTTTTGGTTTGGTTTTCACATCTGAAGGTACAGATAAATACAGATGTTTTATTGACCTCATGTTAAGTGATGTTCATTGTACAAGACACGAGACCATCAGTATGTTTGCCTGAAAAGGCTATTTTTGACAAGATGAATACTGTAACACAATAGGTCATCCAGATCAGGGCTGAAAAGCACCATGAGCTGCTATTTACTTCATAATTAAATGTGCACACAGCGAAGGCTGAGTCCCATTCATGCCAGATGCGAAGCCGACTTGATGCTTCTCATCCGAATGAGTAAGGGAGTTCAGTAGTTTGTTCTTAGAGCCAGCAGTGTGGGTATGCTTTTATGAATATCAGTGTGTATCTGGTGTAAATCTCAGAGCCTGCCTGCTGCTCCAGGAACCCTTCAGGCAAGGTATAGGATATGTTTGGTCTAGATAACATTTTTGATCCTTCTATAGCAATAATGTTTTTTACTGCAGTTTTGCTGAATGTGGATGCAATGATGTTTTAAATACTCTAACTTACTGGTTGTCCTGACTCTTCTGATAATAATGCAATGGACTGAATAAATGGGGCTAATAACCCAAAGGAAATGAAAAAAACCTCCAATGTAAAATGTCAAAAGCAAGAACACACCACTACCCTAGGGAATTGATAGGTATGTCTCCATAAGAGGGCACTGCTATTCGTGGAAAAAGTTGCATGCCTCACAACATGATTATGTGTTTCTAAAATGAGCTTTTCCTCCTGTCCTATCCTGCTATACCTTGCAGAACACATGGATGTTTGGGTTTTTCTTAACTCTATGACTATGGTCTTATTGCATATATATAGCAAATCATTAAAATGGTCACAAAGTTATACCTGAGAATAGAGACTTTTAGGCTACTGATCCCATTTAATTTATTTATATCATCATCAATACAGATGGCTTGTAATAGCCTAAGTAGAAATAGGTAGGCTTAGCAGGAGCACATCTTAAAAGGCACTATCTCTCAAACACTGTGTAAGGGGAAAGCAGTTCTTTGCCACCCTGACCAATAGCTTGTATTGCAGTAGTTCGTGCAACATAACAAAATCTCTCCTGCGTTACTCATGAAGGTGATCCCACTGGTAGGCTGAGGGTTGGACGCAAAGCCTGTGGTTTCTCTTACCATCTTGGTTATAGGGGTGTTGAGTGATCTTGAACAGGGCTCTAGGCTTTCACTTCCTATCAGCAAAATGAGAATAACGTGGGAAAAGCTTTTCTGTGTAAGAGGTTCACAAACTGCTTAAAACTCAGACTATTTGTGTTGTTTGCAGTTGCCTTAATGCCCTAAAAGGGGTAGATACTGACTTCTGCTGAGATGCTTCTTCAGCAAATGAGTACAAGCTATTTATTTTGCTCTTTTATAGTAGATAAATCAGTATGTGCTTTCATTCTTCTGACTAATTACCAATTCACCTGAAACCTTTAGAAAAAAGCAAAAAAATACTTCAATCCTTATGTACAACTCTAATTTCTAGGGAGGTTAGGGGAGTCTAAGGCTGCAGCCTTCCAAGAAAGGCTAGGTTAATCTTTTTGTTAAGAGATTAATTAAATAAAATGATTCAGTGAGAGCAGGAAAAACAGGCAAAATATCTAAAGTTTTGGGTCTGCCCCAAACAAGGCTTTTTGTGGTATGGCGTGGTACTACTTACTCTTGTTTCTCTCTTGGTAAGATGAAGGTGATTCCTCATTATACTGATGCTTTGATGAATAGCTAGTAAATGCTTGGTTGTTAAAGCTGTGTGGAAAAGAAAAGGTCATGCATTTTTTGCCATATCCCATCTATTGAGTAAATAAGGGTTTTAGTGAAAACTTTTATAGGAAAATCATTTCATGACTTATTAGTATTGAAATACTAATAAAAGCAAATCCCTATTACCCTAACAAACGTGACAAATACTGTTGGAAATGAGTCTTGAACGTGGGGAAGGCCAACCCTTACCGAAATTACTCTCAAATGCTGTGAAACGAACAGGGCACTGCCCACATGCCAAACGTGGCTGTGCCAATGGTCGTGAATTCTCCATCCTGGTCTGGAGCTCAGTACAAAAACTCGGGGGTTGCTGGGCCAGAGAGTGCAGTGGGAGAGGACATGACTTTGTGTCATTGCACTTTCAGTCACATGGAAAAGATACTTTTACTGCAGCTCACAAAACCTAAACTTTGGCCTGTATAGCAAGAAATCCCCATCTCTTTTGCCAGAGAGGACTTTCACACAGCCCTTCACCCCCTTTTTTTTCTCATTTTCCCATTATCAAATGTACACATGATGATGAGAATAGCAGCTTTCAGCAGCAAACAAATTCATTGAAGTGGTTCTTTACACTGAATAATAGAAAAGCTTGGTAATCAATCATGCAGAGAAATTATGTGCTACTTTATATATTTTATATTGAAAGCAACATTGATAAAATAATTATTTTTTTAAAAGCAGCATCTACAGAAAGTTTGTTTGCTTTTTAAAGATAATTTTTATGCTTACTCAAGCAGTCTTTCACAAAGACCTGAGGGTTTTCATAAGTTTTCTTTTTTGCCCTTTCTTTTATGCTCATTGAATAAGTCATTCACATCATCTGCACCATTATGTCTGGAAGTATCCCACCACTATAAAAGTAAAGTATCTTAGCTAAAATAAATGCTTGTAGAATAACAACAACAACAACAAAGACAGAAAAGTCTGCCCATGCATTTATTTTGATTGTTACTTATTTTCCACTCAAGCTTCAGATAAAAAGGTATGGAATGCAATTTGTTACAGAGCATGGACAACATACTAACTTGTGTACCACAAAATAACAAGCTTGTATGAGTACAGGCAGGGCTGCTGTTTGTACCATCAGATTCAAACTTTTCATTAGATAATTTTTGGCGGTGAGAGCACCTAGTCAGTTAATCCTGACTTAGAAAAAAATTAAAGTCCACCTAGGGCCTTTAAAATCTTAGCTTAACTTTTATACTGTGGTAACAGATGATTTAAAGTATGTCGCATTAAAGGCTATAGTTCTTAAAATCTTTCCCCTGTCGTAGGTCTTTAAATGCTAACACTGTTTTTACACAAAAATTTAAGAATTGATACTGAGCTGAACTACAAAGCAAGTTTTAGTGGGCTTAGCTCAAAATATGTTCTATTTAACAGAACTAACTCTATTTAATCTCACTAGAGGAGAAAGCAGGCATTTAATGTTGTCTGCTGCTTTAACAGAGGAACAAGGGCTGCAATGAAGAATAGCAATATAAAGGAAGTAGACTACCCTATGTGGTTTGAACACACACATATATATGTGTGTTTAAATATGCTCATAAAAGAAGGAACACAGCAAAAAGAATCCACACAGGTTTGTTGGGCTTTTTTTTTAAGGCAGAGAGACTTGCTTTATCTCATGGTGCTTTCTTGATTTTCCTCTGTAGCACAGAGCAGTATCTCAATGGCTCAGCAGCCAGATTACAAATTGTCATTTTTGTAAGAAAGAGAATACTCTTTGGGGACACAAGAAGCAACATATAATCTGGTTCACAATATCTTCCATTTCTTATTCTCTTCTCTTTAGGAAAAAAGAACCCAACCAACCAAAATCCAACCATCTTTTGGGGTTTTCCTTACAGAGATTTCTCAAATCTTGCATTTATTCATCTAAGTCTTATCAATACATATTTTTAAAATATCACAACCTTGACTCCCTTTTCTAAGTCCATTTTTATTATCACAGTATCTATTTTAATGGCTATTAAGCTACAATGTCCGTACCTTATCTTTGTCAGTTAATGTATCTAATTCCACCATCCCAGAGGGAATAAACCTGAAGCTAAAGCCTGCAATATATTAAAGAATCAAGAACGCTTATGCAGAACAAACAGAGGATTTAGCTTGGATAAACAGCAAAGAGCTCAGTGTCTTTTATGTCCAGAACTCAGGACTGGATGAAGAAAATGACTATAAATCATCCCTGTGAAACAACATAACATAAATGTTGTATGTTTATTTAAAACTTTATACAATCATTTATCTGGGCTACAGCTCAGTTTCAAAAAGTGGTCTGCTGTAATGAGGTACTGAGACTAGCAGTGATCAGGAGTAAAATGATATATAGTCTTCAACCAGAATTTGCTTATGGGAAGAATGGAAAGCACTTAAGCAGACACCAAGTATCTATAGCTAGTAGATCAAGCAGGAGGATAATGCAATAATAACAAAAGCTTTGATAAATTTTTTCCTGTTTCTCTTCAAAATATCACATTTCTTGTAACATGACATTGTTTTGAGAGCTAAGCAACCAACAATTTATGCCTAGATTTTTACACTTGAATAAAGACTGATTTGTTGTGAGTATCCAAGGTATGACATGTTACTCCACCAGACTTAAATCAAAAAAAGAGGCTAAATCTCTGTCTGGCCTTGCATTTCAGGGAGAAGCACCCTTTAAAACATACTGCTGGTTTTTTTCTCACAGGAGCAAGCACTTCTGTGATTTCATGGATAGTAATTGCTAATTTTTTTGCTTTGGGAAATTGAAGAGCCACTGATGATACGTTTACTGCCTGAAGGAGACAGGCAAAAAATATAATGCAGCTTTTACTCCAGAAGGAGATTTTTCCCGCAAATACTTTGCACCATGGACTGTTCCAAAGGAGAGCCCATAGTGTCCCAGAAGATGTCAGTGTCTGGCCCCAGGGCTGCCCAAGCAGACATGAGGTTCCAGGACAGGGTTCAGTCATAACATACCGAGCAGGACTGGTGTACACACCTCTCATTGTGTGTGGGCATGCTCTGGCACACAGCAATTTCCACTGCAGAACATTTTACTTTGCATCTCGGTGTTGTTCTGGCAGATCTTCCTCAGCAGAAATACATTCTGTGACACACTAGATCCCACCCAGAACCTGGCAAAGTGTCTTTGGCAGTGACAGCTTCTGCTGTGACTGCAGGCACCATCCCTCTCCCCAGGTGCTGCATGCAAAGATTTTCAACTCTGCCTGACAAATCTCCCATCACTTTAACAGTGCATTTAGGCCTCAAACTCTATAATTTTTCATTACCTCCAAAGTTGGTCTGGTGGCAATTTAAAGCCTGGTCTCTGTTACCAACGTAATCTTAATTTAAGATCTCTCTGTTACTAAATTAATGTTAATTAAGCTGCTCTATGTTACTCTAGCAGTACTATTTGATTTTGCATGACTACAAGTCTATTTGTTAGTCCGTAAGGAATTGACCATCAAAAAAATAGTAAATCAAGTCATACCATTTGCACCTAGATTTTTTTTACTTAATTTGTAACCCATGAGGATGAGCACCTGTAGAGATGGGACCAGCTGAAGCTCTGTATCTCTTGACAAGAACATCAGAGGTGAAACCTTCTTCTCTCTGTTTTCCCTCCACAGTTGACAGCACCCTGTAAAACAGTGCTATAAAGAGTACAGACTCATAAATATTTCTATGCCTATGCAGCTCCGGATGTTTTCAAGCAAATATATTTATTATGTCAATAACTATAAAAAAAAAGATTACTTATTCAATAATTCATAATGGTTTCAGAGCTGCTGGAGGCTAATACAGCTCACTTTACTTTAGATAACTTATAAATGTAGATTATCTTCGTGACAGACTGAAATTACTTTCTGGTGAATATTTACTTGAGCTTTAATTTTCTTATTAACCCAGCATGTACTAGAAAAGAAGATGGTGGTGGCAATGTCTGTCTCATGGTGCTCTCCCTTATGCAAGTAATAAATCTCTGAGAAATGTTTTGTGGAAGGAAGGTCTTAAAAATTCCTCCATGCCGTCGACACCGGAGCAAACTCTTGTATTTTTTGGATAGCTGAAACCATTCTGTATTTCCAGCATCTGAGTGTAAACAAACATGTGTACAAGAAATCGGGAGGGATGGGTCCCTGCTCTCCCCATGTGAGCTGCTGTCCAAACCCTGCAGCAGCTCTTGCACAATGCGCCCCAGGTACCCAGGACAGCCTTGGCAGAGCTGGAGCATCCTTTGTGGCCAAGGCACCTGAAGAAGGGATGGGATGGCAAGAGGCAGTTGGGAGAGAAGAGGATGTGTCAGGCACATCAGGCACTCCCACATTCTCAGGATGCAGGACACTGCCACGATCAGGCCCCTTCAAACTTCATCCACATGGGATGATGGCTCGATCCTGGTCTGTCTTTTGCTGGCACATGGCACTTACTGAAACAGAAGAGGTGTCAATAATCCTAAAAATAACTTAAATTGCCTCTGAAATTTTCCCCCCTCTACCCATGTCACTAAAGCAGGCTGATTTCCTTCTCTCTTTCCCTTGGTAAAATATCAAAATCAAGATATTCTGTTAAGCATGTGTCTATATCCCAACAATCACAACAATGTAAGTGAGCGCTGCTGTGATAGTGCTTGAATCATTTGAAGAAAGAATTTATTGTACACACTGGAAAACATACCAGGAGCAAGTTCAGGATGGCTTTTCTAGTTTGTTTTTGTTTGAAGTTAAATTTTACAAGCTAATAGATTTTTAATTTACTAATGTCTTCTCCACAATGTCTTTATATCAAACAGGATGCATCTATTCTATACTTCTTCAATATGAAATTGTTTTATTAGTTTAATTTTGCACATAAGAGAAATATGTAAGCACGGGAGTCCATAAATACAGGCCTGTTAAAAATAAACCTTGCCCTAACACCAATAAAAGCTAACAACAAATATTTGAAAACTTGAACTCTGTACAAATATGCAAGAAACCCACGTGGAGCCTGTTTGGGGCCGGTTTCTGGGCAGAGAAGGGTGACAGAGGAGCTTGCCGAGGCCGTGCACCCCTGGCCACGGCCGGGGTCGTCCCCAAGTGGCAAAGCTGCTCCCCCGCGGGGCCCTGTAGGGCGGTACACGGAGTGTGCCACGGGCACCCTCTCTTCCCGCATCCACATTGCCACACCGGGGGCTCTGCTCCCAGCCTGCCGCTGCTCACCCCGCGCCAGCACGGACAGAGAGCACCCTCTCTCTTTAATCACTTAAGAAGTTACTTATGATATGCAACTAAATATTTAGTTGTGCAGAGGACAGCTTGTCACAGACAGCTTTGTTGCTAATGTATACAAATGCTGGTATGGCACTGGCTTCCTCCCTGCCTACACAGAGCTACACACACGCTGACCACAGCCTAAATAAGCTGATTTATTTGTTTCAGTTATTTGATAAGTGCATCATACCTCAAACCCTACGAAACCACTTTAGGAGGATTATAAATTTTATGATGTGAAAAGATTATCCTGAGTGTGCTGGGGAAAGTTTATATTCAGAGACTGTGCAGGAGGTGAGGCATTCACAGAGGCTGGGGAAAAACGGCTTGATAGATCGAAAATGGATTTTCTTTGTTGCTGCACTACTTGTTGGGGTTTTTTCTTTCTCTTTTCTTCCACTACAAGAATGGACCTGGCAAGCCCCTGAATTGCTAACCTTTTGACTCTTTTCTGCCTTACACTCAACAATGGGAATTTCACTTTTTTAAAAATAAGAAGCCGTGATTTCACTGGCAAACGAAAAGAAAGGAGAGGAGAGTCTGGGGGTCTCCTGCAAAGTGTATCTGTGAGGCCCACCCTAAAGTGGCAGTGTAGGGAGAGTGGCTCAGTCCAGTTTCCCTCAAGGCTCCACAAACACAGGACCCCCAAGCACAGTACCCCAGGAAGGCTGGGGCAAACAGGGCATCTGCAGACGTGCCAGGTGCTCACCCAATCTTTGAAGGCACTTGTCCCATCATCCTTCCCCATGGTGGGGACCAGCATCGACCAGCCCCAGGGCAGCTGAGGGTCCAGAGCGGTCAGCAGGTAATGGCAGAGCTGAGAACACGGTTTTGCTTTGGCCTTGAACCAACAATGCAGTCATCTGGCATTGCTGGGCTTGGCACTTGTGTCATGACATGGCAGAGAGGGGAAAATAATTCGGCCTTTTTACTCTTATTGTGTAATGTTTGAGAGATGCTCAGGGAATAATTGTAAATAGGAGGGAGGAACAAAATAGCTGATGTATATTTGCACCCATCCTTTTCAAAGAAGTGGTCTTGCACAGCAAATGTTTAATACCATGTTCTAACAATGTTCTTTTATTTACAGGGCAATGTGGAGGTCATACAGGAAAGAAAACAGCAAGTGGAAGTAGTGCACACGGCATCACAGAGCTCTGTTGACCTCAGAAGGCTTTGCTCAGGTGCTGAGGCACCACTCAGGGAGGGTGGCTGGGGGGTTTATTTTCCCACAAAATCGTCTGGGTCCTGCCTGATCTCATCCCCTCTGTCCTGGATGCATCACGGTGGGGTCCCCATTACCCTTTCCCCCGCCTCCCCCCACTGCGCACTTCGGCGGCACTGCCCCATGGAGATCTATTAAAAAATGTGCTTGTGCCCAGCACTACACAGCCCACAGCACTCTGCTGTTACTAAAAAAGCATTTGTATTATATTCTATCTCCTGTGTCTTTCATAAGGGAGTTTTTATGTGTCACCAGAAAATACTGGGTAACACACTTTATTAGCCTCATGATACTGTGGCCCATCAATACTTGTCGAGACCTGATGAGATCATGCTACGATTGTTAATCAGAGAAAAGGAAGGAGGTGGAGTAGTGGGAAATACCTTTAGGAAAGAATCAATTAGAGAGAACAGTACTGCAGGTAAGTATGCAATGTGTTTTCCAGTGTAAAACAGCAGAGAGCTGATCAGCCCATCACTGAAGTTT
Organism: Ptilonorhynchus violaceus; assembly: GCA_013397565.1. Lineage (NCBI taxonomy): Eukaryota > Metazoa > Chordata > Aves > Passeriformes > Ptilonorhynchidae > Ptilonorhynchus > Ptilonorhynchus violaceus. The sequence continues at coordinate 30,125 of VZRJ01001633.1, forward strand.
AAACACAACTCTCATTTAATAACAGACATTCCTTTTTTTCAGAGATGGAATACTGCATTAGCAGAACATGCTTGTGATCAGTGAGTCGTTCTTTCAACCATTATCAGTCTATTTAAGACCTGTTATTTAGGAAAGCACTTAGGTGCAGAGTTGGCTTTAAACAGGTGGAGTGTTGGTAGGACAGTCTCATTTATTCTTTGTTTGGCTAAAAGGTTTCAGCTTAAAAGATTGCCCGGCACAACTCAGCATTGATTACTCATGTGGAAGGGTGCTCTTGACTTGGGCTTTTCCTCTTCAGTGAGGACCAGTTTCCTGGAGATAGAAGTGATTACTTTTGACTTCTTTGCCTCTTCTTAAAAACTCAGAGCAAAGGCTGGCCCTGCTGCCAAAGTGATGCTAAGTGTCACACAGGCGAGGTGAAGGACATGATGCCTAAACATTATTCCAGGCAACAGATGCAGTGAGACTGGTGCCACTGTAGAGTGATCACCAGGATGTATTTAAGCAGCATGGGCCCAGGTGATACTTGGTTTTCAAAGCCTAGTAGTGTTGCTTTGTACTGATAGTGCACAGTTTCTCTCTGCTGTATTCTTCATCCTGCCCAGGGGCAGAGGAAGGTAAGATTTTTGTGACAGAGCAGTGGAGATTGAGTTGTCATATAACTTTTTCTTGGACTGCAGCAGAAGTCTACATCTCCAGTGCTCATCTCTCATCCCTCCAAACATTTGCATGAGTTACCAGGAGGATCCTTTATGTTGTAGTCAGTAGAAAAAGCCCAAGATGCTTTGGTGACACCTCGGGTGAAAACCATATAATGTACAGAACCTGTTTTGCAAACCAAGCTGAGAATGAAAGAAGGTGTACAGTGGTTTACATCCCTCAAAGTAATGCAGACCCGGTAGATGACAGATGCCAGGCTGATTGCTCAAGTGCTGCCAGCCTAGGTAGCACTTTGTCTGGTTTAAGAAGTACAAATATCTGCATCTGGTTTAAGTAATACAAATATCTGTAACTTAGACTCTCCTTGCTGATTTGGTGCCAAATAGAGAATTTCAGGAAAAAATGAGGAAAGAATCAGGTAAGACCTTGGTAACTCATACTTAGAGAGTGCTTGCAATAGGTCTCCCTATGCTTTTCTAAGGATACAAATAAGACTGAATTTTGTGTGTCTGGCACCAGCTGTCTTTCAATAGGAGAAATTTAGAAATCCTATTGCATTATTAATACGGCAAGGTCCTACTCTATTAATCTGGATCCTAGGGAAATCATATTGAGAAACAAATGGGTGCTTAACAGTCCTAGCAGAACAAATATGGAGAAATAAGCCGTAAAAAATAATACCTCCTCAGCTGAATTATTTCAGAGTTCCCAGAATTATTTTAAGAAATTCTCATAGAAAACCCTTGATCTGACTTATGTCAGCAGTTCTGAGAGATTCCCTAAGGACTTTTGGCAGAAGGTACCTCATCCATGGCTAATAAGGTCTCTATCTTCACAGCACAGTGGATGGGCTCTTAGGAATGTTAGACAGCACCAAACTTGGGGCTTTAATTAGAGTGGATGAGTAGGTTTTTAAAAGTGCATTTCTTGCAGTTTAAATTAAATACATGAGCTCAGTAAGTATGAAGAGAGCAAGAAATCTCTTAAAAAAATTGCAAGTGAAAAAACCCCCACCACCCCAAACAAACCAACAAACCAACAAAATAACCACAAAAAAACCCAAAAAACCACTAAAAACCAGAGGGCAGCAATCATAAATCAGTAGATGCTTTTACAAGCCAAACTTATTTAGTTTTTAGTAAAAAGCACTTGCCTGTACCTAGAGAAGATAAATAAGTGCATCTCAATGAGATGCAAATAAGTTTCCCTGTGACCTCTAGGAGCTGCTTATCATGCTGGTGTCTGTATTTCTCTTCTGCTCTGAAAAGAAGTGGAACTATGCATTTAACAATAGCAACCTACTTCCGTGGCTCTTCTAGAACAAACATAATGTTAAAACCATTCCTGTGTAAGTCCTGACGTATGTGATGACTGCACTGGGTACAGCGGCAACAAAGCTCTTTAAAAACATAAATTTACTGTCCATTGATTACAATTCCTGTGGGCCCCATGAAATTTTTTTAAATGGATATCAGGTACAAGAACAAAGCTTAGGAATCAAATACAAATCTGCTTTGTTCAGGGCAAAATTCTGTGTTCATAGGCTACAATTCCTTGTAGAACTATTCCCATTAGCACAGTGTATGATAAACAGAAAAAGAAAAAAAAGCCCTAAATACTCCAATTTTGGTGGAATATTTCAGTTCAGAAGGGACCATTAGATCATGCAAAGTCATTTTTTTTTTATCAGGGGGCTTTCTATTTAATCTAGCTATAGTTGGATATGGCCCAGTAGCCCCTTTGGCTGGAGAACACTTTCCTTGGCTAAACTATATCTTCCAGAAACACTCTTAAGCTTAATTTGAGGATGTGTGTTTACATACTAAGCCTCCTGCCTGCTCACATACAAATCCTATGTACCCCTGCCAGGCTGATGGGAGAACTCTTCAGCAAGTCTGACAGGGCCAGATCCTGAAGCAGCCAGCTAGGAGGAGAAAATTTTTCTAAACCCATTTGCAAACAATTTTCACTAAACACTTCCGTAAACCTTCTGGGCTCTGTAATTCAACACTGGCTTTGAGCTGCAGCCTTTTATTGGCAGTGTATATTGGCTTGATCTCATGCTTCCAATGCTAAAAGCCAAGTTTTGGGAATTAAACTGTTGGGTTGACTATGGGTTAGATACACTTTCGATCCAAGTACAGCAGTTCTTGAGTCTGTTTGCACTGATTTACAATTAAATCAGTCTTTTAATCTTATTTTTTTTTCAGTTTTTCCTCTGTTTCTATCAGAATAAATAATGAAATTTGTTCATTTAAACCCCTTTGCTTTCTATTGGATTCTGGAGTCCTTATGGACCTACGTGGCTCTGACTGTTGTAAGACTGATGTTTCCCATGCTTTTAGGTAATCACCCACCCCCAATCTCTCTCATGGCAAACAAGTATTTCATGTCAATACAGAAAAAGGTGGTGAAAAAAAATGAGAGTTTGCAATGGAGATGTACTTTAGGAATCAAATAAAGATGGAAAGAGTAAGGAGCAAAGATTTCATCCATATTTCTCCTGATCAGCAGTGAAGAGGCATGACAGTGTTTTACTTAGATCTTGCAGTTTACTTGTCATGGGCAAGACAACCTGGTGAGAAGAAGTTTTAGTTTAATTCAGTTTTGGATTTAATACGAAGAAATCTTCACACAATTTTGTTTTATCATCTCTGGGCCTCATGTGACACCTCCCTTGTGTGCCTCTGCGTGTTCTGCTGTTGCCATATGGTGACATTCACTTTTCATTTTGTCCTTCTCAGGAGCAGGAGGCCCAGTCCTCGAGGCTACTGAGTGTACCGGCAGCACATTGGACTTTCTGTGTCCTTAAAATAAAACGCAGACAAGAGGCAAGCATTGAAAGATTTACCACCTGTGTCATGGGGTAAGTGCAATTTAAGTCAAATAAAAGAGATATCTATGTACGAAATATGTGTATGCATTTCTGGTTGGTTTTTTCTTTTTACTGGCTTGTGTTATTCCCTCCATTTTTGCTTGACTACACGGTGTTAGTTTAAAGCTAACTAAGGAAACTATGTAGCATTGAGACTCATAACTTTGTATTCTTCTGGGAACTTGCTGAGGCACTCAAAGTGTTCCCACAGTAAGGTGGACAAAGTGCTGGTGAGACATCATACAGCAGCTTTGAGTCTATCGCTCATCATACCAGTTTTCTAATTTTTTCCTTACTATTCACTATATCTCTTGGGAAAGTTTACCATAGAAAACTGTTGTGGGAGTAGAATGAGATGTTTTGGATGCACCACCACATCTGGTAAATGGAAATATGAAGTTTTGACCACTTTCCCCACCCTAAATACCACAGAAGCTCAGCACAGCTCTCCACAGTCAACCATCCTCGTCAACCAGACAGATGATGCTCTACTTTTGCACTCCTTTAATCCAGGATGTGTTTGCATTTCTCACTAATTTGTCAGCTTCCATTTGGGAAGCACCCTTACACAAATATTTGCAGAGGCTATGCCTAATAGGATCATTCAGGCAGCTGTTGACAATAGTGCCACAGGAACAGGCATCCATCCTTTGAAAAAAACTCACACATATTTGTAGGTGCATGAACTTATGCACATTTACTCACACACCCCTTCTTTCTTCTGCCCCTGAGAAACTCTGCAGCTGCAGAGGCACACATGGACACAATGCATGTGCAATGCAAGAATGTCACTGAAGCTAAAGCTTAACTTCCTCATATGAGTAAAACTAATGGTGTTATTTAAATACAATAAAAACATGCAGAGCTGCACTGCCAAGTTGTGCAAGGCCACATTGCAATGTGTCGGCTGTAAAGATTTCTAAGGAGCCTGTTTTCTTGAGTAATAGCAGTTGGAGAAATGCACTTATCTGAAGAATGGGACTGTTATAGGTTTCTGTAAATCAAACCCTAGCCAAAGAGCAGTTCCTTAATATCCATTTTCCACTTCAACATTTTTAGTAAGGCACACACACTGGGCTAAATCCTGCCCAGCTCACATAAGCAGTCCACTCAAATCGATGCTGGCATGACTGGCACTGTAAATGCAGAAGATAGGTTGAGTGACTCCATGCAAGTAGGAGCAGGAGGGTTTGCTGCTTTCTGCATGCAAATATTGGAAGTGGTACCAATCCCAAATTTCTCTCCTAGATGGGCTCAAGCCATATAGGGTTCTTGTTAAATCAAGCTCATGAGAAGTGATGTAAATCCGATGGACCGAAGCATAAAAAGCAGCGGACTTACAGCTGCTCCCTTTTGGGGGTTCTGTTACTTCTCCTGCACTCTCAGACAATGCACAACATTAATGAGTGTCCTTGTGGGCCACGATGGGTGATCACCGAAAGCCCTTCAAAGTGCTTTTGAGATGGGTGTAAGTATTTTTCCCTTAAAATTTCCACTTGTGGTTGTCAGTACCAGGGAAATGAGGCTCCCATTCAGCACAGCTTCTTGCTGCAGGTGTTCATGAAACCAGCTCAGCTTCCTCCAGTTTGGGGAATATTCAGGTATGCTACAAACAGCCAGTTTGGGGAATCCCCTCTTGTGCAGAGCTACCACAAGCAGTACATGTCAGCTGGGAGGTGGTGCAGCAGGGTCCAGTCTGAGCCCCAACAGCCAGGAGATTGTTTGGGGAGTGGGAACCAGCTCCTGGCATCATGCTGCTCACTGGCACGATACCCAATGCCATGACACAGCATGTGGAGCTGCCTTCAGTGACTGCCCTGCTAGCAAAAAACACAGGCATCTGTAAAGTGTTTTTTACAGATTATATTAAATACTGTTATTCACAGGAAGCCTTAGAAAAATCCAACACTACATTCACTTCTAAGATATAATAGATGTAAAGTCTTTTTTTTAAAATCATTTTAATGTGATCATTTGTTGGGCCTTAGGGTAAAATTACATTTCACAGCTCCCTTGTTCCCATGCTATGTTAAAAAAGAGATTGATGTCTGAAATTTCAACTGTATTTGTCTTACGAATTTGTCTGACTCCCCGGAGAATAATTGTCTCATATCATTTGAAGGCTGGTAATTCCTTTGGAATGACCTCTGTGTTATAATTACAGCAAGAGTACTAGCATGTAGCTAGGCAAAGTGAAAGTTAATGTTCTTGGTTTCTAGCTTTGTTATTTTTATTAAACTGTTCCCCTTTAAAAGAAATACCTGGAGATATGGACTCTTACTCAAAAGGGCTTTTTGCAGATAACACAAAACGTCGTTTTTCCTGCAAAACACTTACATGCATTAGCAATTATCTGAACGTTGTAATGTATTCTTAAAGTCATGTGCATTTCTGGAATATATTAGAAGAATTGGAGACTTCAACATGTCATTTGCCTCAGGATTATTTATTTTATCCCACTTCAAATGTTTTGAAATTTTTAGAATATATATTCAGCCATGGCTCGTGTCGTTTTTCTATCATGATATGGGATTGAACTGAGAATAACCTAAATATATCTTCTCCTTAGGAAAGAAAATCCTGCAGAGCTGGGAAGAAATGTAGAGAACACTGGTGAGCAGATCAAAAGGCACAGAGAATTAGATATACACTTGCAGAACTAACGAAAAAGAGGATGCAATCTGGCGTATGGCTTTGTCCTGTTTGTGTTGGTCTCTGTGGACCATCAGCCCTGAGTCTGAGCTGTGCCGGAGCTGCATGAGGAGGTGCAGAGGGAAAACCCTCCCTGCAGCCCTGGGGGCACTCTCACTGACACACAGGCACAGGGATGTAGAATTACTGTTACCATTACGATTTACATGCCCAAATCCTCTCTGCCTTGGCAAAGTGATAAATACGTCAAAATATTACGCATTATAGGCCCTATCCTACTCTTGATTTACAAGGTCAATTGCCTATACTAACCTCTCTTAAGGTTGGTGGGAATTTATTTTGTAAATTTTCAGCACACCCAGAAAGGACATGGGAGTTAATCTGTTGTGATTCTTCTCTCTAGGAGCAGAACCAGCATCTTACTTCCCCCAACCATAGTTCTTACATACATTTTTGGGTGATATTTGTAGGTAAAAATGCAGTTTGGTGAGTGGGATGGGACCGTATGCTTCATTTAAAAACAAAACACAGACTCTGCTTAATACATTTACTGCATTATAGTTCTAAAATGGGAACATTTATCATTTGTTATACTAATAACTGAGATATTGTTAGTATTTTTTTAGCCTCTGTCCACTGTGAAACTCTGATATCTTATAGCGGATATTCATTATTTATTAGTGGGTAGGTTTTCATACATGTTATGTCCTTAGACCAGCCCAGTCATAAATCAGTGACTGTCTGAATGTTGGAGCTCTGAAACAATAGAGTAGCCCATCTTCATTATTAAGAGATACAGATCTGTTACCGTTTAGTAATGACTAAAAAAAAAGTAACACTCCATCTTTTGTTCTTTCTGGAACAATGTCCCTGTTCAATGTTCTTGAACAATGTCTTCCTTTGTCCAGTGAGCAAAAAACTGAAACTGAGACTTCTGAAACTAGCTGACGAATCTTTAGGGATAGTCCATATGACCCTGTGTTTGTGGGCAACAAGAAAGTTTTGATCCATGTTTCAGCAGCTGAGTTCATCTCTATTTTTTCTTTGTATTTTCTGATAATCCTAGAGGGTTATACCTAGTTTCCAAGCTAGTAACAACAATATATAATTTCACATTTTTTGGCTGATCTAAAGCATGTATGCTTTTTGTTAGCTTAGAACAGGAGGGGCTCCAATTTGTGTCATAAATGGCCTAGAACACTCACAAATGTATAGGCATAAAGTCACTAAAAATAAAGCTTCCCAAAGTTCTTTTCGTTAAATGACTTGTTATATTTGTAAAGCAGTCTTGCATGGAGGCAGTGTGGTGACAGAATTAGAGGAAAATGAGAAACTTTGTTGAAGCTTAATGAGAATTAATGTTTTGGCCATTGAACTTGATGGATATGTTGGAAAAATAGTTAAAGTGCTTGCTGTGTTAATGTCAGCTGACATAACAATTGTTTCCAGAGAACCAGACTTCTGAATCCTCATATAAAGCACTGGGGAACTTGAACAACACAAAAGAATGTAAGGTTTGGAGAGAATGGGGGCAGGGGAAGGAAAGAAAAACATTATTTAAGTTCAGCTACTTCCAGCTCATTTTTCCCCATTGAAATAATGACTGTAAGGGTGTCAGCAGCAGTCCAAGCCAAATTTAGAGAGAGCTTCAAGACTGCTATCTTCAGCATAAGAACCATCCCATGCACTTACCAAACTGCACCAAAGTATCTTTAATCCACATCTATAGTCCTACATAGAAATGAAAACTGAAAAGTAATAAAGATCTTGGGGAAAAAACTGGTCTCTTGACTAGCTGCAGACTGAACTCTCCTCACTGAACTCAGAGGAGCCAAAAGCAGTGCACAGTCTAGCGCTGTGTGTGCACAGCAGGGAAGCAGAAAGACAGCCCTGATCTTTTTTTCACAGCACAAGCCCACCACTGTCCTGCTCAGTGGAGATGGAAAAGGTGAGAAATATCCTCGGTGGTTGCAGCCTTGGAGCCAAACACTCCATTGCCCTGAAGTTTTCAGTCTTCATCTGGGCTGTGCTGCAGCACCCAGGCATCAGCCATGCCCCAGGGGCCCCTGATGGCTCACAGAAATCTCAAACCCTTTGTAAACTTGTTTCTGCAAGGAAATTTGTCATGGTCTTCTTTTTTTTTTCTTTTCTTAAGTGCATCATATAATTCAAAATGCTACAGAACAACTTTATTTGGTCTGGATCAACTGGTGTTTGAGCTGGCAACAGCCCACAAAGGTCCTCTGCCATAGTTATCATGTTGCACACACTCATTAACCTCCCTGTGTAAAATAATGAGCAGAATATGCATAACTTTACCAGTTTTTCATAAGTTCAAAACCTAGAAGAACCCACAAATCACCAGAGGAAAAGTTTACAACACTGGGGTAAATTGCAGGACACTTCTATTACTGTGCCAATACAAAAAAAAGAGCCTTTTCACTGTGAGGAAAGATGTGTTTATTCTCACACCACAAGTGCACCAAAAAAAATCGTGATAGTTTCCCATAGACTGGATACCTATTAGTGGAAAATGGAAAAAGATATATTACGTCTACCTTCTCTCTTCTTCACATTTTCTGAAGGCATGTAGAAGGACCCAGGTCATTTGTTTGGAATTGTTCATGTATCAGGGCAGTGAGTGCATCTGAACAACGTATTTTGTGCAAAGAGGAGCTTTGTAGGTCTTGCCTCAACTCCAGTGTTCAGGTCTTGTAATCCAGCACAGCTGAGAAAGGGGTTTTCGTGGAATGACTCTTGGTTCCCACCCACTACTTGGGCTGTGATAGTCAAAACAGGTTTTGCAGTTTATTTTGGTGACCACCAGAGGCAGCTGTGAATCACTGTGAAGTATAAAATGTCCTTACTGCATGTTTTTTTGAAAAGCCTGACCCAGTGAGGGCAAGTCTTTCATTATACACTTAAAGTTTAGGTTTTAAAGCTTTTCTGGTCCCCATACAGGGCAACTCTGTAGGCTGCTACACTCTCAGTGTACATGTTGCTTGCACATAATGTTCCATTGAGTTTTAAAGTAGCTAGTTTCATTCTTGAAAATGCTTAAATAGCCACAGACTGTATTTCACAAGATAACAGCTCTGATTAGCCCCAACTGCATATATATTGCTTTGGTAATGGAGAGTGTTAGCTGTTTCTAGAAGAGCAAGAAGGATGACCCTGGTAACTACAGGCCTGTCAGTCTCACTTCAGTTACTGGTAAAATTATGGAGAAGATTATTCTGGGAGTTATTGAAAAATACCTGAAAGAGGTGATCATGCTGCTTTGCTCTGCACTGGCGTAGCCTCACCTTCAGTATTGTGTGCAGTTTGGGGCACCACAATAGGATGATCTAAAGCTATCAGAAGATGTCCAAAGGAGGGCGATGAGGATGGTGAAGGACCTTGAGGTGAAGGCGTATGAGGAATGGTTGAGGTCACTTGGTCTGTTCAGCTTGGAGGAGACTGAGCAGAGATCTCACTACAATTACAACTTCCTTGTGAGGAGAAGAGGAGCAGGCACTGATCTCCTATCTGTGGTGACCAGTGACAGGCCCTGACGCAATGGCCTGAAGTTGTGTCGGGAGAGGTTTACATTTAATATCAGGAAAAGGTTCTTCACCCAGAGGGTGTTTGGGCACTGGAACAGGGAAGTGGTCACATCACCAAGCCTGACAGAGCTCAAAAAGAGTTCAGACATTGCTCTCAGGCACATGGTGTGATTCTTGGGGTTGTCCTGGGCAGGGCCAGGAGCTGGACTTTGATGATCCTAATGGATCCCTTTCAGCTCAGGGTATTCTATGATGCTGTGATTTTTAAGCCCCATTGCAAACCTCATCTTAGAGGGGTTCACCTGCACTGGCTCCACCTTTTCTATCTTGCCTCACATAGAAAACGTGTGAAAAACATAGGTCTCTTTTTTGCATGGGAAACAGATTGCTGGCAGCCCAAACCCTACAGCAGCCTTTCAGCAATTCCACTTACCAAGAGGAACATCATTCCTGTTTGGCAAAGGCCCTGCTGAACATCACGCTCCCATGTCTTTTCCTATACTATGTGTTCAGTACAGGTTGAATGAGCAAGACACAGCTGTGCTCATACCCCATCTTCACTTTCAGAGGGGTTGTGGTGGCTGGGATGTTGTTAGCCTTAGAGGTTGTGAGTTCCCCAGGCTGCCATTAGAGGCTCTCTGAAGGGAAAAGTTTAAGAACAATTTAGAAATTATAGACCAGATCATAGAGCTGTCATAAAACTTTCATCAGTCAATAAAACAGGCTTTCTTTTTCATAAAAAAAAGTCTCAAACTTTTTTGTCTTATAAAAAGAATATTGGTGCTGGAACCCTGAAAACTTTGTCTGAACTTTTATTTTCTCTGCTTCTCTTTTCATTTCCTGTTTTTCTTTTCTTTCTATATGGTGAATGCTTTCATGAGAACTTTAATGTTTTTTGATCCACTTATGGGTGAGGTGCCTCAAATAACACCTCCATGTTGCCTATCTCAGATTTCTATGAGCAGGTCACCGGGCAGCCTTAGCTTCTTAGAAGCTGTCAGAGGGATATCTTCTTCAGTCCTCTGCATCTTCCAAAGGTGAGGAAGAGCATGAGATCAGGTGGGAGAAAAACTGCACTTTCCTCTACCATTTTTAAGGCTTCTTGAAAGAGCATCATCAGAAGGGCACACACTGCGTGACCTTCTTGTTGTCTTTGCAAGAAGAGCATTCTTTCTGTGAAGCTCTTGTGCCAATATCATCACTAGGTACTCCAGTCAATACAAAGAGCAGGTACCACATTTTTCTGTTTTTCCATTTCAGTTAATTTTTCCTTCACATGTGGTTAAACAGAAGCCAATTGCCACTCCTGGCTGAACACCACCTTGCCTCACGCTGCAGCCTGCAGAACTGCTGGTGTTTTCACTGCCGAGTCTAAAGTCCTAGCACCAGCCACAGGGTGCATACATTGTGACTATTTTATTGCATGAAGGCAGTATTCAGGAAATATTTAGCTATGTTTTCCTGATGTTTGTGTGCTGGCTAAGCTTTTTTTCAATTTTAATCTTTCTTGTTGGAAGAAAGGCAGTGTTTATGCCTGCTTGTGTTACACCTAGCAGTTGAGTGTCTGCTAATAATTGTCAGCATTCAAATATTAATACAGGAAATAATAAGAAAGAATTACAGCTATTTTCTCCAAGGTGGTGCTGCGTAGGTAAGGCAAAGGGACTTTCATACGATTTGACTACTGTAATACACTCATTTAGCATTTCTTGGCACATGGGAATTTTAGCACAAATCCTACTCTGAGTTTTGCTCACATAAATATTTTGAGTCTATCTGTCAAGAAGATATCTGAAGAAATCAGAAACACACACAAAAAAAAAAAGGGAAAAATTAATCACATAACACTCACAATGAATAATTTGGTCCACTCTATCTTTGCACAGGTAATACTGCACAGCAGTTGACAGCTGTAGGTTCATGACAGTAAGGAAATCAGTTCTCTACACACCACTGCCCTCTTCCCATGACTCAATCTTTTACAATGTAATAGTAAGGCATTTGTAAATTATTGCTGGACAGTTGATTGAAAGTTGCTGTACCTCTTTTCAAAATGTAAGTAAAAATTGATGTGATTTTGAAAATGGAAAACTATTGTATGAAACTCTTCAGCACCAAGAGAGCTTCCTGGACTATGGCCATAAGCTGCATTTGCTCAAGTCAATTTTGCATTAATCAGTGTGTCTTGAAGATTACGTCCTATGTTTTTTTATTTAGTGGGTCATATATTTTAAAAAGTGCCTTTAAGTGTTTTGATGAAACACATTAAAAATCCACTGTAATGCCTAGGTGGCTGACAGTGTTAATATATAGCAGGTACCTTTGCCTTTGCAGTTTAAATAATCTGGAGGAGATGCTTCATTATTTATTTTTAAATTTTATCACCAGAGATCTGTAATATCTGAAAATCAAATTTATGGTACTTGTCTCCAGTATCTTCAAAAATACTAATGAATGTTTTCCAGTCACTCAACCACAAAATCAGACTTTTAAACAAAGTTTTCCAACTAGAAATTATATAAATTATCTGATATTCTTTTGTACCCCCAGAAGAGCATGAAAATTAACTCTGGCTACCATTTGTGCCTACAGAGTCCACAGAAAGAGTAGTAAAACATTTAGCAAAGTTGCAAAAGTCAAGCCATGGTGTACTCTGATTTTCTAAATATTCACAGGTCTGATGCTTTTTCTATGGCCTGTCTAAACAATTTGGTCACAAAATACAGCTGGACTTTTCCCAGAAACCAGACTTCATCTGAAATTCCTACTTTTCTGTGAAGAAATCCGGCTGTCATGGATGGTCCTACTGGCAGCAGAAAGACTTTGTAATCTCACCTCCACTTCTGGGTGCAAGCTGCAGAGGCACAGAGAGACCTTCCAAGAGAGCCTTGGAATCTCTAGGGGCATGGCAGAACTGTATGAGCAGGGGAGGGGAGCAAATAAAAAACCAGCAGCAGCCACGTTCAGAGAGGTGTATTTAAATCACTCTTTACCAGAAATCCAGATGGTTTGGGGTTTTTTGGGCTCTCTAAAACAATATTTTTGCAGGGAGAAGACCAGCCCAAAACCCTGCAGTAAGAGCTGTCTTGTTCATGTCCTGGAACTGCCTGTCTACTGAGCTGAACTCCTGTGGGGAGGAAGGCTTCTCCTGTGATGGGGCCACCATGGCAGGAAGAAAGGATGGCTGTAGCAATTCACAAATTCCAGAGGCCAGGATGGAGGGACCCAAGCTGTGAATATGAATATTCACAAAAGTTATACCCACAGCTAAACGCAAAGGACTGGCTTCAGCTCAGTCTAGGATTTGAGCACATACTTTGTTTCAATACTAGTCTATCCAAACTAATTTGTCCATCACTAGTAATTTTGCCCAGTGGGTCCCATCTCACAGCTTTTAGTCTTTAGTCAGGCTGTAAGCACATTGCCCTCAGTAAAACCTGTGCCAGAATAAAGATTGAATGAGGATCACAGGATTCAGGCTGAATATCTTGAATACCATTTAGATATGAGTTCCTATATGCAGATCTCCACATTTCTTTAAATAAGCTCATAGAGAAGTGGGACATGATTCAGAATAATCAATTCTCAAATGTAGACATGAGGTAGAAGATAGGAAACTAATTGTTTGAAAAAAATACAGCCTGTAACATGCTGGGAATGGTCAGTGGATAAACAAGTTCTGGCAGTGGTGAAATTATGTGAACACACAGGAATTATTTAGCACTTTCCTCTGACTAGAAGCAGGACCACACAAATACAGACCTGTCACAAATATACATGATGGGAATGATGACTCCAATTCATTACATTTAGTCAGACTCTATGTGTTTTGCTGGGCTGCTGACCTACTGAAACAGTATTAAAATTCGCTGGGGTGCATTTTTTAAATTACAGGGGAAAATGAGAGGAGCCTTTAAAAGGCTTTGCCTGTACAGCCAAGTCCACACTTGATGCAGCTCTCTGAGGCTATACTACCAGTAAGGTTGAGTAAAGCCCTAGGACTGGAACACAGGTGCTCATTGGTTGTTGTCCTACAGAAGGTAATATAGAAAGTTTTACAAGCTGTTCTCTAGCCGTATTTGAGTTATTCTAATTTTGCATTATTGTGGAGTTTCACATCCCTTTCTATGCCTAGCAGCTGTTAGAGACTTTCCTGAGCCCGGTTGCCATTTTGTTAAAAACAGAGGCTGTGTGCAGTGGTTCACTTAGGATGGGACAGGAGAAAAGATGAGAGGACTGCAGACAGGGGCTTTGAAGAAATTCAACGTTAAAGCCAGAGCTCTAGTAAGCTTGAGCTCCCTTATTTTGGCTAGCTATAAGGTTGAAATCTGTGGTGTTTTCTTGGCCTTCCATCTAGATCTGACCTATCCTCTGAGAGTATGCAGATATTTTTGGCGTTTTAGAATACAGATCACAGATCAGAAAAATTACAGCTGGCAAAAACTTTTCCTCATTTAGACTGTCTGCCTGTCTGTGAAGGATCATTCCCTGGAGTCCATTTTGTAGAATTCATAACACAATCTAGAACTAGTGAAAAGGGGAAAGTTTGTCCAGAGAAGTCTGCTGTTTAAGGGAAGGGTTTGATTTAGATATTTTTTTTTTTGGTGGTTGCTGTTTTATTTTGTCTGGATGAAACACACTAGAATTTACACAGTTGTCCAGCAGCTCTCTGTATACCTTGGTAAAGGAGAAGATTTACATGGTTATTTATTTTTATGGTAACCTGTGCTTCAGACAGATCTGAAGAAGCTGTTAACCACCATCTGAGCTGATTTCCACCTGAGGTGAGTGTCCTGGTTTGAAGGACAGGTGTCTGTCAAGGAAGGTGGAAAACCTTCCTCGAGTACAGGATGACCTCCCTCCCTCCTCTGAATTACTGTACCTTTGAAATTATGGGGCTCTCAGGCAAAGATGTGGTAAAAAGAATAACAGTTCTTTACTAGGGTTATATACTTTTTTATATATATATACATATAAAACAAGAGAAATGGCAACCATAAGAGAACAGACAAACCCCTTATCAGTTCCTTGTCTGTTGTTGGGAGAATTCTCCTTTGGAGCAGAGAGGCTGCGGTAACTCCCCCGCAGCTGCAGGGGGCGCTATGGCTCAAGCGCGACGGCCCTCACGTGGCA
>VZRJ01001641.1:1915-44325 GCA_013397565.1 Ptilonorhynchus violaceus
TCTCTAACAGCTTAATGTCTTTTTTATATTACGGTGTCCAAAACTGCACACAGTACTCAAGATGAGACCACATCAGTGTAGAGCAGAGCAGGACAATCATCTCCCTTGATCAGCTGGAATTGCTGTGCCTGATACACCCCAGGACATGGTTAATGGGTTCCAAAGGCAGCGCACGAGGTAAGGGTAGGAGACCAACACTGAATACACATCACTAATGACCCTCATTGGCCTTGACATTATCATGTCATACAGTATGATATCACGCAGTACAGCAACAAAGCCATCCCGATCCCTCTCCCTGCTCTGAAAAAGAGCACCACAATGGGTACACAGCACATATAATCAAACATACAGGGTTAGGTTAGCAGCACTGTGACATACCTAATACAACAAATGCTTAGACCAAATTTGTTTCCAACCCACTCCTATGGGATCTTTGTTATCTCAACTCTTCATGCTTTATATGGGACACCAAATAAAGTTGTTGTGGTTTAGGAATGCTATTCCCCAGTTTAGTGTTCCCACTAAATCATCCCAAATCATATGCTGCTCGTTCACCTCCCCCCTCTCCCTCCCTGTCCTCCCTGTTGTGGGATGGAGAGAATTGGAGACACAAAAGCTAAAGACTGTGGATTTAGATGAGTTCAATTTACTGGAAACAGCAATGAAATAAGAAAATAAACAGTAACGGCAACAATATTAATAACAGAGGGTACAAGAGAGGCAAACAATTCACACATGAACACTCACCATGCGAAAACCAGCAACACATGAACCGCCACCATGCTACCCAACATGGATGGGACCCCTTCCTCCATCCCCAGAAAATTATGTGAGGTTGTATAGAATAACCTCCAGGTCCTAGCCATGTTCCCTCCTGGCCAGAACCAAGATACTCAGCCATCATAACTCACAAACACCAGGTGCTGCTTCTCTTTTCCCTGCTCATGAATTCCCTCCTTCCAAAGAAACAGGCTCTCTGGGAAAGCCCCTTGCATCCTTCCTAGAAGGACTTCTGCTATCTCCTCATCCTCCTCCTTTCACAAAGGGCTGCTGCTCCATTCTGCTCCTGCCAACTCCAGTGCAGCAACACCCACACTGTGCTGATGAGATGCCTTGACCCCAATTGCCTTCATTGTCTGTCTTGTCAAGCTTAAAAGCACTTGGAGATTTAGAAAGGTATGACAGGAAAATCCAAACTGCCCCTGCACAGAGTAGTGTTTCTTCATTTGGGCTCCTTGCCAAAACCCAGCAGTAACATTATTATATCTCTCTAACTGGCAGCTTATTTCTCAAGCAAACACCTTCAAAACTTCAGAGAGTCAACCAAATATTTATAGATTTGTCCTCACAATGACTGAGTTATCAGGAAGGGGGAGAGAGTTGTCAAGTATGGCACAAAGAGGATAATACTGGAACCAGGAGGCAACTTGATTGCTACAGTTCTGACTGTCTAATTTCCCTATTCAATGGCTGAAAACAAAAACAGCATCCAAAGCAGAGAGTAAACCACAGCACAGCTCTGTTGCTCTGCAAAGTAACTGAAAAGCCATGGTGACAAACTCTAGAGCTTATGGAACTTAGGGAGCTTGGACACCATCTATCCTTCTTTTAAGATTACTTCTTTGTAATCTAGAATTTAGTTGGAGATTATTTAGTCCAGAAGGCCAGAGCAAAGGGTACCCATGACACATCAACCCCATGAACTGGGGCCCTCATTTGAGAAGAGGGCTTCTCAAGAAGAGGGCACCACTTCATACTCCAGTTCAAGGTTTGTTTGCATATACAAAATTCAATAGGCATTAGTTACCATGTCTGAATAGTTTTGGAGTGTGGGTGGAAAATCAAGATCTTCCTTTGGTGCCACACCGAGAGCATGCTCTGATCATGAAAGCAGTGCATAGCAGGAAGAAGGATCTGAACAGAAGAACTGCTAAATCTGTACCATCTGCGAGACCCTGCCAGCAGTTACTCTAGAATTTTGACAAGCCATGTGACATGGACTTGCACCAACTGCCAACTTGGGACGAAGATGTAGTTCTTTTGGGTGTGCAATAGCAGAATTGTATTTGCTTGCTCACAATGATAGCAAGAATAACACATAAGCAATATATGGTGCAGAATTTTAGTGTCCAATTTTTGGGCCTAGTTGGCTAAATTCTATCCTAATGATCCTGAGAAAAGAAAACCTACACTTCTAAAACCTCTCAAGACATTTGTCAGCTCATAAGGGAAACCACTTTGTGCTAAAAAGTTCTACCTCATCTCAAATAGCATGCCTGACGAGTAACAAATCAATCACTGCAACAATGCCACCATGTCAGAGAAATTACTTCTGTACAGTTGATTACAAACCAGGAGGCGTTATTCCCAGTGAGAACCGCATAGATTTTGAATTTAAGAAGGCTGCTAATACTTCTGGTTTATTCCAGCCTTGCCTGTACTGGAGGCCAAGTCCTGTGGGCAATAGTGACATCTACTGGCAACCTCTGCTCCGTTCTCCTCCTGGAAAAACTGACATCCAAGCCTTGTGGGAAAATCTGTGCACACACAGCTCTGGACAAGGCAGGACCGCAGGCAATTAGCATTCAAAGGAGGATTTATTCCCTGCCAGATTTTCAGGAGTTCATAGGTATACAAACACAGATTAAGTAGTACAGGACCAATTAATTGAAGAAAATAATTCCAGAAGGAGGGTTTGGGAGGTGTGAGGAGAGTGACAGCTATAAACAAATGAGTGCTTCTTCTGCCCCCTCAGGAATCCGACCTGTATTCATGGTTTCCACTGATATTTTGAAAGTGATTATCTACATTCTGCTCTGGATTAGCCACAAATACCCAAAATGGAGCAATTATCAGCAAGAAAATAATTCATAGTTCTCTCATTGAAGTGTTAGGCATGAATTAACACAGAACCTTCTTAGAAGTGGGCAATTGTGCAATTCTTCAAAATGAAAATCACACCGGATGACAAGGGGAGAACTAATGTTCTTTTTATTTCTTGAATTTCTCAGCTATCATTCTGGTGCCTCCTGCTTACCTGAGTAGTGATGATGCAAATCTTGAGATGTTTTCAAGCAGGAGAGGATGTCTGAAATAATGTTTAGAGGATTGTTGTATTAATTGTTATAGCAGACACAAATGTATGATTTTTTAATTCCTTCCATCCCATAGTCTGTCACGAAACAGATTAATCAAAATTGCTGGCTCAGCATCCTAAAGAGGAAAATTACTAACGGGTTTTAACTCCATTATAATGTACTGTATATTGGCAAATTTCAGTCATCAGTGTAATATAGCCAGATGACTTATTTATTCAAGTAAATGCTGGGAAAAATGTGATATTAACCTCAAGGACATGTTAAGCCAGTTACACCCCTGGGATATCAAAAGCACTTTGCTATCCAACGTGCCTCATGGCCTCCCAAAGACATTAGTTTTCCAACTCCATCCTCAGCTATTAAGCATTCCATTATACTATTGCACTAAAGTTATAATAATACTGTCCCAATAATCCACAGCTTCTAAAGTTCTGTTAAGATATAAGCAGACAAACATTTTCTGTGGCTACGTATTTAACAGGCTCAGACATATCAAATTTGGTTCAAAAATCTTTGTTTTATAAAACGTCTTTTTAATACAACCAAGATTAAAGAACATGTTTTCATTAACTAGATGAAATGATTTTGTTCTTCTGGAAAACCATCCTTCAAAATGCCAGATTTCAGAATATGTATATGTATACACTGTACTACTATCAATTTTCAAGAAACGAGATAATCAAAACAATGTTCATCAAAATTTTTGAACTTAACACTTTTCTTCTTGGTGTATTCTATTTGCTTTTACTCCCTTATCTAGTGGGAGAGATCTTATATGAAAACATCTATAGATATTGGGGTAAGGGTCAGCGTTTTTACTCCCCTTAGTGATTCAAAGTCCCTTGTGCTTTCTTTCTTCCTGGACCGATCCAGTACTGTAGCATTTTGCATGTTTCAAAAAAACCAAAACATGAAAAGGGGCCTTTTGAGAATGGGAAAAACTGGATTTTAATCAAAACAATGGTGTGCTTTAGAGAGCAGCCCCAAAACTCACTCTGCTTGCAGCAGTATGCTTCAGCACACAGTGGTTTGTGCACAGATGAACCAAGAAAGAGAAGCACTTGAAGTGGAGATAAGACTAGGAACACCTCATTCCTGCATCACATCCAATCTCAAAAAGAGATGGATGCCCAGCTGCTCAGCCTCTTACAGCTAGGAGTCATGACAGGAAAACTGGGAGATAGACTAAAATGCAACAAATACAAGTGGAGTTTACTAACATCGCTTTTGAGGAACAAAGTCATTCTTCACTAAAACCTTGAATTTCTTCATTGGACATTTCACAACCAACTCAGTCCTTCACAGATTTCAGAATTTCAGACAAACAATACAAACAGAGGAATTACACAAAATTGCAACTTGAAAAATCAAACATACATTAAAAATCTTATATCACAATCTATCTTCAGAACTACACCCTAGTTTAATTCCGGGTATCTCTTAGACTGTGAGGGATGAAAGCAGCAGCATCTTTAAGAGTTTTTTCCTGCTGAAATGACAACATTACTGGGCAGACTAGAGTAAAAATAGATTTTTTTTCTTTTAGGATTATGCAGTTATTATGAGACAAACATGCTCATAAAAAATCTTTCACTTCAAAGTACAAATTAGTCATTACCTATGAAACAATATCTTCACTATAATCCCCAACTACAGTAAATTCACTTCCTTTTGGATTTTGTACTTCAGAATTGTCAAAGTGAGATTTGCAGATGGGAATTAAAATGAGTGACAAGCAATGAAAAACTTACTGTCAGTTTCCTGTGGAGTTCTCAACCTGTTTAAAAGCAAATATTTGATATTTTAATCCAAAATTTCTGTCATTAAGCTAACACTGGTACACACGGATCACATATAAAGATATGTGATCTACATAAAGGCAGAACTCAGCAATCATAAAACAAAACAACCTCACTGCAATTTTGTTCAATTTAACAATCAGCAAACACTCTTCAGGTACTGAAGAACTGACAGATTCTTCTGCATGTTTCTTTCTCTGCTTTATGTTGAGTTGCTCTTGAGTCTGCACTTCTATTCATATCTTTTACATTGCAATAACAGTATCAGTTACAGACCTTTCAGTCACATACGCAATTGTTCACTTTTTAAACAATGTTGAGATGTATTAACAGCTACTTACATCATTACCACTGCTTGTACAAAAATATACTTTTTAAATTGGCAATTCTTTGGGCGAACAAGTTAATTGGTTACAAAAAGACTATTGCATCAGCATTAACATTAAAGCAGTCTGTTACAGAACACAGAAGATATGATTCAACTCACAGACCAAAAATACCCCATTGAAGACAACAGACAAAATCAGGCCACTCAACAGCCTCTATGTCCTGCTGGTAAGTATGCAGTTTGCCTACCGCCTGTAAATAATGTAGTTTAAAAAAAAAAAGAGAAAGCACCCTAAAATACCCCAAACAACAACAGCAGAACACCCAACACACACACACAGAGTATGCATAAAACTCCAAAAAGCACAGTAACTTTTTTCCTCCTCTCCCTGTGGTGAAATCCCATGGAATGTGGCAGCTTTCTGGTATCTTTTAATTATTACATGTACAGTGCCACAAAATAAGAGAGATGTAGAAGAAATTGATGAAAGTAAGAAAGAAAAGGAAAAGGAACACACAGACAGCACTGCATGTAGCAAAAATACTACTAATATTGATAGTAATTAATCAAACTGGGAAAAAAAATCAAAAATCCCACAAGAAAATGGAAACCACTTGTGAAACCAGTTACTTTCACTAAATATAATCAAAGCTTAGTAACTTCAGAAAATGCATGAAGAAAACTAAGCCAAGTATTTTGTAAACGTGCAACTCGGCACTAAAGACATGAATCAGAGAATGAGAGAAGTTTCCAGAAGCTGCTAGCATGTAATCATTAAAAAATAAAACCTGCAATTGTACAGCAAAAGCAAATACAACTTTTCATGCTGAGTAGATTGGAAAAATGGCTAGTTAAAAGATGCCATGGTCATAGAACCACAGAATCACCACAGAATCATAGAATCATTAAGGCTGGAAAAGACATTTAAAATCATCAAGTCCAACTGCCATCTTAGTGCCTGAAATAGAAAACTCAATTATTGTTCGAATTAGAAAGGGATTTCCACCTAAATTCATACTTTGTTTACATGGAACTCCTTTATCTCCATTAATAAGACTTCCTTGAAAGAAACTTAAACAAACTTAATTGCCTTAACTCTTCATTTCACATAAATTCCCCATCCTAAGGATATTGCAGATCTGAAGTGGAAAGCTGCAGACAGTATAGACATTTCTTTCTGAAAACATGTGATGAGTGTCTTAATATACAAATAATACATACGAGGAGTTCCTGTTTGGATTACTTTTCTTGGTGTTTCCAAATACGTTATTACTCAAATCCTGAAAAAAGAGAGATACATTTACTGGCAAAATATGCATATCATTATCATATACAGACTGCACAGCTGAAAAAGGTACAATCTGAAAACAGTTATTGATATGTTTATTGTTAACATGACTAATGACACTGACAGGTGAATCACAGCACTGCCGTACCCACACTAAAATGGAACTAATTTGCTCACAATTTGAACAAAATGCTCAGGTAACCACCTATATCTCAATGCACTCACAAAGCTTGTTAAAGGTCTTATAATATGCACAGCACTAGAAAACTTCCTTTATGTTGGAAAATTCCAATGTAGGAATAGGCTTTACACTTGTTGAAAATAAATTCACTCTAAACTCCTGCAACAGAAGAAGGTAACACACTGAGCAACTTTCCAGGGATATTTAGATCATGTATTTTCCAGGTCTTATATTTAAAGAAATACTCAAATAACCTTTTAAAATTCCAGCCATCTTAGGAAAAAATGGCCAGCCAGGTCCTCCTAATGGGATAGTAAGAAATGGAATTATTCTTCTGAATAGTAGTCAGACTTAATCCTCAGTAGTCAGATTTCAATCCTCAGAAGAAACAGATGCCCCCCCCAAAAAAGTTCAAGGACAACTAAGTTTAAAGATAAATCAACTAAAATTCAGCTTTTAATTTAACCTGAAACTTCACTCACTTTTAAATTTTTTTTAGTTTCTCTCATATTTTGAACTTGTAGCTTGCTTTGAAGACAAAAAAATCTCCAAAACCTTCCTACACACACACTTGCTTTGCTCCCTGCTACCTATGAGGAGGGATTTCTGAACAACTAGTATGCAATGAACGAGAAGTTTCATTTTAGGAAAAACACACTTCTTTAAAATATATCACACTCCAAGCGGAACAGCTGGATGCAGCAACTTTGTTTCATCTTAGTGACAAATATAAGCTTTCACAGTCCAGAGTGGATTTAAGGAGAAGCATAACAATTGAATATTGGAGACTGTATCTTGGAAGAATTAATAATTTTAATTCAATGTTCCGCAAGTGACTGGTTTCAGCCAAACTCCAGTATTGCTATTAATCAGTGGAACGTTTTTTTACCATTTTAAAAATCTCACCCTTGAGTTTTATCCAAATATACCTTAATATAAATAAGTCTTGAAGCAACAGATTACTTGGTTCCCTCACACAGTTTTCCTGACTTTACCTTTGTTTGTTTGATCTTGTGTTTCACATTTCAAAGATTTATTGACTTAGAGTCCAAGCTCAGGTTCTACAGAATACAAGATCAGTAAATTTATTTCTATTTCTCTCTCTCATCACTTCTTCATACAAAACCACATTATTTTTTAAAATTTACATTAAAGTTCTTGTCCCTGGTATCTGGGATTCAAATTCTGCAGTACTCAGAACAGCATAACTGAAATAATCGAAGTCATTTTTATTCCTAACAAAAAAAGGAAAATGTTAATATTTTCAGTGAAAAATATGCTAGTCTTTGAGAGATGTCCATTTTAATAATCAAAAGTGGGATAAGTAAAACCAAAAAGGAAGGGTGCTTTGGTGCTGTCAAAAAGGAAGAGGAAAGGATTCTTTCACATTTCCTTTTCTTAACTGAGTCTTTGTTAATTTCCTGTCATATATCTGAGGTACCCCTACAAAATTTAGTGAATGGTACATTTTCTTCTATTAGCTACATAATTTTAAAACAGATAGTAGTTTCCACAATCCAGGTTCCTGCTCGAGTCTTCAGGAAATATAAATTGTTCTAGCTCCATCAAATTCAAGGAGCTCACATTAGTTCACACACGAAGAGATTTTTGATTACAGAGCTGCAGATTAATTCTGGTAAATAGTAAAATACGGTGTTTATAAGCCAATGGTTAAGAAATCCATGCTTTGCAATTATTATCAATATTTAATTACCCCTTTGCAAGAAATAACTATGTGACAGAGTGAGCACTATGTAACTAGCTTTTCAAAATTTGCTTCTAATTCATTCTGCCCACAGGTTCAACCCCAAGCAGTGTGCTCACTCATTGTCTGACGAAACATCAACACACATCGTTTATGACTAAATTCATATTCAGAGTCACTCCATGATTCAATAATTTAACATCCTATTTCAATAATCTTAGTAGAGTGTTAGTAGCTGTTAAATTATTAATTTATTTCCACACATACACTGTGCCAGCAGACAAAAACACTTCTCATCTCTCAAAGAGGTATGTCATGACAAACTGTATTGGCAAATCCAGGGATGACAGTAGAGCTACTCTGGACTCATCCCAAGCAAAATTATGGACTAGGATGTGTAATCCTAGGTCTTACCTCTTGAGAATGCCTCAGGTAATCACAGAATGGTACTGGATGCCTACCAATGTCTTGATTTTTCATTTTCTGGTGCATGTAATGGAGACGTTCCAAACCTAGCCGAAAGAGCAGTTGTCAGCTGTTTCTAGAGTGTAAATGAACAGCTCTATCACTATAAACTAAATAGCTATGCAGTGTTACAAACCAAATACATATACACCATATTGTCCCAGCAAATGTATAATGGGTTAAAAATCAATGACAGAATTTCGTAGGGTTAAAACAGACTATTTCCACTTTTTTCAGCAGATTTTAGAGTACAGCCCTCCTCAGACCATGTGGTACTGAGTCACAGCCTTTCCTGGTACTTCTTGCAGCAGCTTGCAGGATGAAACCAGTGAGCCACATCACAGCAAAGTTGAAAGATGAGATGAATAATGCATAGGATTTCCGAGAATGAAGAGTAAGAATGTCATTCTTACTAAATGAAGAGTAAGAATGTTATTCCTTTTCACTCCAAAAGAGACAATACAGAATTCATTTCTTCCCTTTGGAGAATGTGTTTCTGAGCAATGAGAAATGAATAATGCAGGCAGAGGATCTGCCAGCAAATACAGTATCACAGCACTGCCTGTGAGTGTAAATGTCCTGGAAAATCACAAGTTTATTTTTTGCAATTAGCCAGGATGCCACTTTAGAAGATAGTTCAGGAGAGCAGACAAAAACACCATTCTCCTTGCTTCCTACTTCTTCCTGAGTATTAGCACTCTACTATCTCCCATGCAAGACAGACAGTGGTTCCAGAAAGATTCAACTGACCTTCCATCCAACCTATGACTCTTTTGCCTTTTCAGTGATGCATTAAGTAACCAAGACATGCATGCCTGCAAACTAAGTCTAATTTTATGAAAATTATGCCATGAGGTGAAAATGGTGGATGACACTTTGATTTTTTAAAATTTTATTTACTGCTTCTTTTTAAAAGATGTTCTGAAATTCACTATTTGCAACACGTAACATACTTAGCTGGCTGAAATTAGACACAGTGAGCCAATTCTTTCTGTGTTTCTCTTGCTCGTCCCAGATATTGATCTCTGCAGGCTCTGAGTTCACTTGAGTGTTCTGAGGACAATCATCCACTCTAATCACCTGGCAAGACACAGACAAAATAATACCCAATTTACAGGACAACTGGCATCTCCACAGTTCCTCTGACATCATATGATGTGGTCTTTCAGAGCATCACCAATGATTGAATGCACTCCCAGCTGAGGAATGGATTTTCCCATTTTTGTTACAAGTTGCAGAAGACATTGCTTTTGTCTAGTAAGTACTCATGATAAAAGATCTAGTGCTATCTGAAGGTATTTGAAGTTTGAGACCTAATACCCTCAGAGATATTAAGTTTCAAAGTTCAAGTCTAAGATCCTTTGCTGACCTGAGCATCTTATGTAAACAAACCAGTCTTCAGTATTCATCTCATTAAACAGTGATAATCCTTTCCAGATGACAAAGACCTTAGAAATTTCTTTATAGCTCAATAAATATATTTTTATTTATTAACACACAACCACAGTTGAAAAAGTTGCCCCATACATATGACACAATCAATATGCTTTCTGCAATGTGCTAAGTGTTTGATGGATTCAGAGAAAAGTCTTTGGGACTCCTGAAGGCAGGAGACAACATTATGAGGCGTAACTTGCTTGTTTATGGCTGTATACCCCCCGGATATGGCCACTCCTTCAGTCTATCCTACATCATATGAAGCCTCCACAAGTTCTCCTGCCAGCTGAAGTGCAAGGACTGATTTATTTTTGTGTAAAATCAGTATCAAAACAGTATACCATCTAGCAAAGTCCCTGGATGCCAACAAGTTCAAAACAGAAATCCCCACATTCCAAAAAAAGAGAAACTGAACACAAGCTAGACACACACAACACATGCCCCAATTTGTGCGCAGCATTTTACATGTATACATTTTCTATTAACCATACTGCCAAACTGCCCTTAAGGAATGAAAAAGACAATTTTGAGATACATGATTCATTTGCATCTGCCCATACCGGCACCTGAAGAGGTTTTTGATTTCTTTTTCCTCTCCCAGACTTTCTGTCTCTGTTTTGCTGTTTTGCTTTTGTTGCCTCACTGAAGTGTAGCTCACTGGATCCTAACGATTCTGCAGGAAAGAGTCAAAAAACACTGTTAAGCTATGGAGCTTCTGTTTACTAAGGGAAAATCTGATAGGACTGAGAGTTGGCAGATGTCAAAAGCAATCTGAGAAAGACTTGTGACATCCAAAGCTAGTACTCGAGCAGTTCAGTGCAAAGATGTGCACCACCACAAGATATAAAACAACAAATGTTATCCATCGTCTCATAATATTCATAATTAGAACTTGAATCTGATGTATTTTAGCTCTTGGTAAGCGAACTTGATGATGGACAGGGAGGTATTTAAACTGACTACAAAAACGTATGCCTTTTCATTCTCCATGCACCAATCTGTGATACTGCTAATGTATCTCTAGGAGATTGTGTAATATATTTTGGTTCCTGCAACTCTTTCATTGTATCCCCAGGGCAAGAGACTTCCCCAGAGTGAGCACAATCCTTTTCTCCCCCCAGCTGTGTGGCCACAGACATAGAGATGCCACAAGATGGGGCAAATCAGGGTGGCTGACACATAGGTGTGTTGCATCTTGGATACTAGGCACACTTCAGAAATTCCCAACAGCCAGACCCACATAACTATCCTCCACTGCATCTAATACCTTCTGGGTGCAAATGAAAAGTTTTTGTAATGTCTTGGACTCTTCAGTAAAAGATACTGTACAGATTTAGTGGTTTTTAATTACCGCCTACAGCCTTGCAGGTTTTCCCTGATCTCTCTTTCCTAGCGGACAGTAAGCTGTTACTTCTGCAGAAACTCCAGTCCCTCCAGGGTGGGCTGATCCAGAAGGAGATGCTTCGTTTCAGCCTGTTCTGAGAGATGCTGCTGCTGTGACACGACCTGTAGGAGAAGGACTTCGAATCACTTAACTGGACACGCCTGCGAGGACTATTCTTGCAATTGTTGTCCCTGTCATAGGAGGAATGTATGTTCAGGGCTTTCTTCTTTGAATCTGAGATGAAAACTCCTTTTTCATCACCTTCAGAGAATCCCCAGTTCACATAACCAGCTTCAGTTTCTTCCCTGTCATCGCAGGGGGATCCTGCACTTTCTTCGCTGTCCAGTGGTAGCTGGAGACCAAAAGGATGAGCAGCCTCTATAGCATTAGTCTTTCCTGAAGGCAAATGAATAACAAAGTCACTCTGGCTCCAGTGATAGCCCCCTGTCTCTTTTCCAATGAGGCTGACACTTGGCAGATCATCTCTGAATGCCTCATCCTTATACTTGACAGGAGTCTTCAAAAAGGACAAATTTAAGGTGACATCCTCAGGAAAAGACCTTCCCTGATGATCAGGGGGCACCAGCAAAAACTGTCCATACCTAGGAGTTGACTTAGTCTCACAGGATACTCCCGAAGTGAGTGTATCAATTTCTATTTCTACCTTTCGAGGGCTCTCTTCTACCACCTTGTTACTCTTGGACCTCAAGTGTTGGCATTCTGATGGAGACCTTACCAAGCTCCGTAAGAGGGAGGGTGGCATGCTATAATAGCGGTATTTCTTCTCATACAAACACTCCAGGCTGCTCAAGGTCTTGGAATAGAATGCATTGCTCCAACTATGGGGCAGCTTCCTACAGGTTTGATGGTTTTTGTCAGCCAGTAAGGCTTCTTCCACCTTCAAGGTGTCTACAGCTGAAAGCACTTTCAAGATGTCCACTGTCAAGGCAGACAGGTCCTGCAAACGTCCTAGCTGGCTGTCCAGGGAGAGTAAAGACTCCTTGATATAAAATACCTTCTCATGCACTTCTTTAAGCTGTAGAAACAACTCTTCCACACTAGGTAGAAAAAGAAAACATAATTAAAATACCAAAACAATAGATCTTCGAAAACGTAACTAAAATACCAAAACAATAGATCTTCACATCTGTTTGCAAGATGATGAAAGAAACCATTAAACATTTCAAAAAGTCAGTGTTTCTAACAGGGCTGGAGTTTTTTTAATGGTGACTTTCATTCCATTAATATCTATATTTGAAAAAACCCAGCCAACCACCAGTGGGTTTTTTAAGGGAACAGACTTTTTGCTCGAGGACTGCCTATTTTAAAAATTGTTGTTTTCCTACTAATACCCATTCATTGTCATAGAACTACCGAACCATGGATGGCAGGCTACATTTGCTGTTGCTGCAAATGAAGTATACTTCTTGTCAATTAGACATCCAGTATTTTACATTTCTTGTGCAAGCATGAGAAGAATAAGGCTCACACAAACCTACACTTTAATCTTTCATTTTTGCAGTACTGGAGACTGCTAAGAATGGAGTCTTCCCAAGAACCTATCTGGCGTCTGGAAGCAGATTCTGTGCGATTTATGCTATTGGTTATCTTCAGGTAAAATTCAACCAACCAAAAAGCAAAGCCTTTTTTATTATTATCTTCAAATCCCCAGTGAAAGGTGCAAGAACTTCTTGGACTGGAATTATATCATTTTAACCAAATCATTATCTTCACATTTCCTGAAGATACTCTCTGGCACTTTGTCACTAAGACAATGATAAATAAGCTGCAGGCAATATGCAGTAGTCATTTCTTTCCTTTGTCACAGAGTAACTAAAATATGTAGTATTGAGCAACTGCTGAATAAAGCCAAAGACCAATGTTATAGAACATTTTATTAATCCAAATTAATTTCTTGCATTAATGTTATGCAATGCTGTGAAGTGTGTTTCATTTGCACACAGAAAAAAATTCCTTTCCAGATCATATTTATCCAGTAAATGAAACCTTCTTGAAGTAATTAATTCTGTAGCTTTTGAACAAAGCTACTTCTTTAATTTCTTTTATAGGGAATGTTTATTTTGCTTCTGTGTTTTGTTTAAACATGCAGGAAATAAGATTATGAACAGGCAAAGATTAAGATGCTATCTTTCTCTAGACAAAACAAATATGTTAAATGAGATCAGTGCTAGCATTCAGTAAGAATTTTCATAGTGTTCACTTTTTTAACTCTTCCCATTAAACTTAATGGCAGATTTGCCACTGATTTCAATAGAAAGCTAAATTAGGCCAATACTGATAGTTTTGAAATGCTGTTGGCAGTTGTGTGTATCGACATTTTGTAAACCAATCACTATATTGCAAATAATACTACAATGGGTTTATGGTTATTTCTGTAAACAGCAATTGTACTCAATCACAAGAAATACTCTCACAGTATATCTACACTACTAAGCTTTCAAATAGAATTATGTATTGCATGCTGTTCTCTGGCATGCTTTTGTAGTGCTACTTGATCTGCAAAAGAGAAACTGAGCAACACCTTGCTGTAACCCTTTAACCATGTACACACTGCACACATCTGGGGATGCAATTCTGTCAGCAAGGCTTCCCAGACAGATCTGACATACACCTCAAACAGATACAGAAACAGATACGTTTCCATCAAATTAGCAAGGCCTATGCATGTTCACAGTGACCATAACCTGCTTCAAAAGCATTAGCTTATCAAGTCTTTTTATATGACAAATTTGTTCAAAGAACATAAATATGCATCAAAACACACCTTTTTGTGGTCAAACGGATCCTTTCACTGTCACTGGAACTCAGGTTTTCATTCTTTTCATGAAAATATTTTTCCACACACTGTTCCTCAAAGTCATGGAGTTTCTTTAACTCCTCATCACTCAGGTAGAGCTCTGAACAAAAGAGGTAGGAATCAGTATGAAACATGCTGACAATTGCAAGCATTTATAAGTGTCCATGAGGAGAAAACAAAAGAAAAAAACACCTATAAAAAACTCATTTACACTCCCTCCCTTGACAGAATGAACCAGGCCTAACTGCATGAATTTGAGCTTGAGTATAAAGACTCAGCATGCCAAATACATGAAAATGTGGGCATTTGTCTTTCCTTAGACAGGGACAAAACCATACTGACTAAAATTCCAGTGTGCTCCCCTTTAAAGCCTCAAAAGTACATATCCAAATGGCTGCTCATAAAGATGTGTTTTCTCACAATTTTTTTCCTTTATTTTGTTATACATGTGTCACTCACAAGACTTGGATATATATATCTGTAAGACTTACAAAAATTTCACTCCAGTTTGGTCCAGACCTTCATTTAGGGCTAGTCACCTACAACAATTACAGTTCATTCAGGTGCTCAAAGCTGTAAAGCTTTTTTTTTCACCTAATTGATTAACATGTTCATACGTATAAAGCATTCAGATGTTCTTAATAAAAGTTCGTATGTATAAAACATTAAGATCTTGCCCCCCATGATTATTGGCGGGGGGGGGGGGGGGGGGAGGGGGGAGAAAACACTCAAAAAATTTAAAACTCCATAACGTGGGCTGCTCATGATGCTATTCTTAGCACACCAAGACTTCTGGGAGAACAGATCAGTTACAAGACAGTACAAAGAAATGCATTTGGTGGAGAGCTGCTTCTCCGATTCAAACTCCACACATTCCAAGCTCCTATTTTTCCATTTTTATGTACCAAAGTCCTCACTGTACTTGCTAGAGGGGTATCTGTTCCAAGCAACAAGGTGGTGTTTGCTACAAGGATGTTGTACTAAGCTGCAACACACAGCTCAGCAGTGAAGACTCCTGTAGTGTTCTAGGGTTTCCTCTCTCACTCCAAATAAGACTTAATCACCTTCCAGGCACTCTTCTCCCCTAACAGATCTGTGTTTCTTCCTCCAAGATTTTACTCTCTATCTTGGTACTGATTTTCCACAAGGTGGCACTGGATTCTCATTGTGAACACCAGTTAGTTATAACAACACCAAAATAAAAGTAGAAGAAAGTTATCAAGCAATGTACAGGCATATGGAAAAGGTGCTCAGTGGTACCTAAAGAGAAAAAATTCTTGTGACAGAAGTGTAAGCAAGGCATAAGCCCTTTTCTACCCAAGGACTTTTAGATGTGCTAAGCAGGGGTTTGGTTTTCCTTTAACCAAATGCAGGTTACAAGACACCCTCTATGCTATGTCAGTGACTTGTGCTATGCTTGCATATAAAATAAGCAATAGCACTTCAAAGGCAGCATCCAATCATGAAGGAGAAGCTGAACCTGGAAGCAGCTGTACAGCAGTTCAGCATCCATTAGTTAAGCCTGTTTATGAGCTCTGTAACTACCCGTGAGCATGCCAGATATCTTCAGCAATTCATGTTCAGCAGAGAAAATTCTAAGTGAAGCATAACCCAGGCAGGGTCTGCCCACCTCTATTATAAGACATCAAGGGTGTACGGTGCATCAAAAAGGATGAGGGTGTATAATAGCATATACCAATGCTTCCCAATGTTTTTTTAGATATGGTTACAGTCACCAGCCTCTCCTCATTTCCCTGCGTCACCCCAACCACCAAACCCCACTACTGAGTATTCTTTTCCATCTCAGTGTTTTGAGGTCCCCTTCCTGCAACAGCTATGGCTACTCCTGGCAGAGGTGGTGACAGTGCGACAGGGAACCTAAAAGAGGCATTAGGAAGGACCTGGGATGAAGAAGTTCAGGCTGGGAAAAGTGAAGAAGGTAAAGTGCAGTGATAAGCCAGTGCACAGAGGGAGGGAAGCAGTGAGGAGGTGGGAAGCCCCTATGCTCTCTCTCTGCATCTGCTGTCACTAGATTTTCTCTGTCCTTGGCCTCTATGGCTACTTTCTCCTGGTAATGAAAAAGGAATCATTGGTCTTTTTGTGACAAAACATACAGGAATTCATACTTTCAGTACCGCTTAATTTCCTGAAAAATAAGACATTCTGTAATTCCTACAGAATAAGTTGCTGTCACTTTATTTCAGCTCGGAGTTGTGAAGTATCTTGACTGATGCACAGTATGTAGCACAGCAAAAGACAAATACAAAGCAAAGCATTCCCCTAGTCACGTAGTCATTTTTTTCCTACAAGAGTTCCCAGGCAGGCAAGTTAAATTCAGCTTTTCAAATTAAAACTGTCCCCTATTGAGCAAATATATTTTTTCTCTTTTCTTTTTTCTTTTTTTTGGAACCCAACTCCAGAGTGATGGGAGTGAAGGTGATCTATTTGTTTTGGTACCCAGCTTACTTAGTCCAACATCGCCTTCCTCTTGATCCAGTTCATTTGGGGGCTGATGATGGAAGTGGTGGAAGATGCAATTTATCAGAAGTCCAATGTGACTCAGGAGGATGAATGGTGGAGGCAGCCATGGCTTCTCATGGTAGGTCATAATGTAGCGGTACCGGTTGTACTTCCAGAGCTTGTTCGATATGGATTTCAAATCAAAATAAACATTACTGAGAAGAGAGCGACAGAGGGAGAGGGGAAGAAGGGTAAAACACTCGTGAGGAATATTATAGCATAAGACACTTGTCTACAGATCCTGACATAGAAGAAAAGTACCATTCCTCCAGTGAGGTAAATCAGCTTAGCAACTTTTATTTAACAAAGCAGCAGCATGTGCCTGCAGCTAATGTGCTGAGAATGAGATCTTCAAAGCTGTCTAACAGATCTGGAGATCCAATTCCCCATTCACATTAATGGGAGCTGGGCAAAGGGCAAAGAACATCACTGATGTGGCTTTGAAATCCCAGTCATATTATTTAAACTTTAATCCATAGCCTAACTGAGAATTCAACATTGTTTTCCTCTTCGGACTGGACTAAAAGTAGGTGTCAGGCTAAGGCAAGACTGTTAACAAAATAGTTCTGTGCACTCCCCCTAAAAATATTCTTGCTGCAGCTACATGAGCCATTCTTCTGCAGAATACTCATTGGAGCTGTGAAATTATTAAACATGACTGCTGTTGCACTGAATAATTTTCTGTATCTACTATCATAAACCCACTCACAGGAAAGAAACATTGTGGATTCTAGCACTGTAATTTCAGTTACACTGTCATACTACACACCCAGCATATAATCACAAAAACATCAACTTTGTGTCTGAGAGTATAATTAAATATATTTCTCATTCCCACTCATTTTTGGTCCCACTTCTGGAACAATCAAATCAAAAGAAGATTTAGCATATCATCATTATTAAAGGTTTAATTCCAGAAATAAGTCAAACTACAATTTCACAGCTGTAAAATAATATATAATGTGTAGAATAATAGTTTGATTCCTTGATGAAATTTCAGGAAAGGGATTTCTCATTGGAAGTGGAACTAGAATGAGTTTAGATAGATCAGTTTTCTTGAATATTAATGACTTCATTTACACATTTCAATTTTTTTTAACCTACATCTGACTTCTTCCAGAGAAATAGTAGAACTCTACAAAAAAATAATGAACTACTTGGGTTAGGCTGCTCTTTACAAATATTTTACAGAACTTGATCCACTACCAGGGGTTCCTGTTAAAACTTGAAGGGTTAAAACTACTCGTTTTAACTCGTTTTATGTCTCGACATCGTAGACATAGATTATTATGGATTACTATAGAATTACTATAAACACCACTCCTACTCTAGCAGCAGACCTTAAAAGACAGATTGTTATAACACTACAGTTAGATTTCATAGATAGAACATATGAGATTGCATCAAATAACAAGAACTTTCAAATTATTTCCTAAAGGAAATCATACTCCTACAGTCATTATCCTCTTCACTTGAACACCTTCCACTTAATCTGCCAATTTAAAACTCAGGCTACCATATGATGAACATTATATAGGCTCTCAGCACAAGAAATACAACTTTTAGGAACAAAGGGAAAATCACTTCAGAGCTGAACTAACGTTGCTTTTTTTGCCAGCTGCAACTGTCTGCTTTCACAGAGTCAGATTCTTTTTAAGTGCAACAATTTAGGTGTCTTCTTGGTATCCCTTCCCTTACACTGTCTTGCTACCACCATTCTTTCTTTTATTCAACTTACCCTCATGGCAGATGGGGTAACAACCACCATCAACATGCCCCTGCTAGGGCATTTTTGGTGAAAAGCTTTTGAGAAGTGCTGGCAAAAGATACGTTAGTTGCTTTTGCAGCAATATACCAAGGTACCTACTTAAAGAATGCAATAAGCAAGTTGACCATGATGATGTACTGTACAAAGAGGTAGACAGCTTGGAGGAACGGTGTGAGAAAGGAGCCAGGAGGACAGTCTTCATTGGTTTCACAAACTGGAAATGAAGGACATATAGAACATGGGTAGCGTGAAAACCAGATCAGAGCCCAGCGATGGCCCATGCTTCTCACTTGGCCCAACAAGAAACAGAATAGTCCTCACTAATTTCACAGAGATACATCACTAAATTTCCAAATTCAAGGTCAACCTCCACCTAAAGGAGAACGGAGACCTCTTCATGCTGCTACAGCCCAGTTACCATTGCAGCTCAGAAGCTACAGACAACACTTCATACATAAGTTCTTATGCCAGTCATTCCACTTCTTGTTTAGGGGAAAAATGATGCAGCTGAAATGTATTCGGGAGATGGCACACATTCAAGTAAGCTGAAATCCAAATCTTTGATCCTTAAAGCAGGAGCTTCACAGGCTCCACTGTGAAAAGGATACAGCTCAGAGGCTGCTTTATCAGCACTGGAGTGCAGAGCTTCACACACAACTTAAAATCACATTAACTCATGTGCAAAAGAATATGTGGCTATGAACACTTGTGAGATAAAGCAACAAATAATAGAAATTAAGGCATCCCTTTTAAGGTTTGTAATGGTCAAAATAAATACATTTCAGTCTTTTAAATTTCTTTTTAATTTGAATTTAGCTCTTCTGAGGAAGTTTTAAAACACACTTATAAAGCAGCAGCCCTAAATTCAGGACATATTCTGCAGCAAAAGAGTTACAAATAAAATAGCTTTATTTGGGAAATGTCAAGTTTTTAAAGGTTTAGCATTAATAAGTGATTAAATGAATTAAACTGTGAAACTTAATGTATGCTTTCATTAAAAGAATTTTGACTTATATAACCAAAATACATGTGACCGTTTCAGCAGTAATAATGGATGCAACATCTTAGATTATTTTAATGAACTGGGTTTACACTGAACTATGTCTCTTAAATATATATTTCTATTTGCATACCTACTTTTCTATTTTAGGAACTGTTTTACTTATACCACCAGTCAGTAGCATGAGAGTGCCTTCCATCTATAATGCCTAAATACCTCCTGGAGTGCCTGGTTTTTCTGTCTTACTGAAACAAGGTAAAAGCCATAATTGAGATATAACATTTTTCCTATTTACATTGATTGGTTCTATTTCTCCAATGTTCACATGGTTTATCTGTTTAAGAATGGTGCCAGGTAACTTATTTCTCCTTATTTCTCCCTTTCTTTTCCTCCTTTATTCTTTTCTCCTTTAAGGCAACTTTGTAGTCCTTTCTCCAAGAGATCAGCAGGTTTGGATTCACTTAATTGGAAATTCATTTCATTGACAGATCTCCTGACCAGGAAGTAGCTTAGTGTTAGTTCCTGTGTGCTTTGCCCTGACATTTGCAATATACTTAATTTTGAAACACTAAATTTGAAGGTCTTAGAGCTTAATCTTTATTTTTAACAAAGAAACTTGTATTTTCAACTTTATTCATGCAGTATTACTTACTACAGACATACATATACTGGAATCAGAATTGTTTGAGAAAGAACAGACTCAATAGGTAGTCAAAACTCAAGTAGCCCAAAGTGGGCACGTTTCTGCACATATTAAATTTAAGCTGTTGAGCTATATTCTGAAAATTACCTACCATCTATTTCCCCAGCATAGACCTCACCAAACATCATCCAGTAGGGCTGAAATACAATATCTCGTGCCAGTGTCCAAGAAGGAGGTTCCTCTGGTGAAAGAATTGCCTTTCGTGACACTCCAAAACTCAACAGGACTATGGCCATCATGACCACAATATAGAACATGTTTGCTGTCTGCAAGACATGTTTGTGTGAAAGAATTAGGTGTGTTAATTTTCTGTAAAAGAGACATTTATTTTAGGGAAGAGTATCAATAGCTGTTTTTACAAATCAGAATACAAAATCAGGGGTAATAACCTACTAAGCTGGAGAAAATAAAAATATTTTATTTCTATATCCTGGAATACATAAGCATTTTATAGATGTTAAAATCATCCAAAACCAAAAAAGCCAGAAATGCTACTTGCTTCTCATGTCCCTCTTAGATCTTAAGCAAGATATAACAAATGCAGAGATCTTAT
The DNA here is from genome assembly GCA_013397565.1 of Ptilonorhynchus violaceus. Lineage (NCBI taxonomy): Eukaryota > Metazoa > Chordata > Aves > Passeriformes > Ptilonorhynchidae > Ptilonorhynchus > Ptilonorhynchus violaceus. Next base: position 22,966 of record VZRJ01001641.1, read on the forward strand.
GATAACGATTTTCCTCAATGGTGCTTCTTTCAAACTGAGAGCAAGGAACAACAGTGAAAATTATTTTGCCTTCTAAACAATCACCATGAAAGACAGAATATAAAAGTATTAAGAAGAGAGTTCTCAATAACCAAGACAAATTACAGTAGGAATCTGCACATGTCCCTCAAGACTAGACAGTAGTTTAGCAGCAGTTCTTATACCAAAAGGGAAACAAAATTAACTTTGATATCACAGAAATTTTGCCAGATAAACCGGGATATAATTATTTAAGTCAAATGTAAAATAATAATGAAATGGTTTCCAAGAAATCTATAGTAGTCAACTCCTCTGCAAGAGGCAGTGATGTTTGTTTCTCCTGCTACCAAGGTGGATCAGCGAATTAACTCAAACACAACCCTTCTGTAAGGAATGAAGTAAAAATGCCTTTTCTGAATAAATTCATGCAATTAATAAATTAAAGAAAAGTGTAATCTGATTACGGTCAATTCACAAACAGAAAAAAAACCATGGTATTTTCAGGTAATACATTCATTGTGAATTATTAGGTGACTTCTCCTTTTCTGTCACTTCTGAGCTTTACATATTCCTGAAGGTAGATGCCTTAACTACAGAAATATTGCTCCAAAGCACAATACTTACCATTTTCCCAATCATTGTCAGGTATGGGCCAGCATGCTGATTCACAGCAAAAAGATCAAGGAGTCGAGTATACCAAAATATAATATCCAAGCAGTAAAGTAGCCTTCCTGCAGTTTGAACAGGAGGGCTGGACCAGCGCAAACCAAAACCAATCATAAACAGGATGATAGCTATAGAATCAGTAAAATTCCAGTATTCAAAAATCCACACCTTCACTTTTTGGCAGAATTTTCCAGGTTCTGAGATAAATATCTGGGTAGAATGTGGAAAAAACCATAGTGAAATGCCATTAAAATCACAGATAGATTATTTAACCTTTTCTGTCTGAACTATTTAATGATATTTGGCAATGTATCATTTCCCCCCTTCTATTTTCTTTCTTTTGTCTTAGACCCATTTACTGCATATTGCCATTCACCATCAATTAAGGTTTTTACTTAATCTATGGTGTCATATTGCTCAAGTACGCCGCATCAAATGGGATAGCTCTTCTTAAGGAAAGATGGATTCCGAACTTGAATCCATTCACTAAAGAGCACATACCTCAGTGGAAGAGAGCAGCTGGTAAAGAATTGTTATGCATACGTATCATTAGAAATTAACAAGTATTTTCTAGAGGGATGGTCATGACCTGCAACAGCCTTTTCATTAACCCCTAAGTCATGGAAAGTACTAGCCCAACCTTGCCGATGGGAAAATAACTAATGCCTTTTACTTCAGACTAAAAATATAAAGAAAGATCCTTGTATTCCACCAAGGACACGTTAAAAAAAGGAGTGCTGGTAACTAGCAAGGTAAAGAATGAAGTGTTCACTCCTTGAACTGTGAGGTGCCCCAAAGGGATTTTAAGCTTCACTGAACAAATGTGTGAAGTGGAATCTCTGGGGGGCTGCGAATAAAACCTTTGCACATTGCCGCAAGTGAGGCCAAATATGCAGTGCTATGTAAGATCACACTGATAAGTACCAAGCAAAGGAGAGATTTTGAAATGTTATGCCCTGATCTTGCAAGAATTTACGCATATGAACACATTAATGTAAACAAGTAATTTGGGCTAACTCACATGTGTAACTAGTTGCAGGGCCTAAGGCTTTAACAATTATTTGATACAATCTAGAGAAATAGAGGCTTGCAGTTATATATAACACGGCCCTCGGCAGTTAATCAACTGCATGGGTAAGACAGAGTGTCCTATAAAGTCTTTGCCAACAGACCAGAACTAGAACATGGATAAAGAAAATCAAGTAGAAGACATCAGTTTCTAAATGTCCAATCAATGATAACGCTAGAAAGAAGAGCTGTTATTTCTACTGTCCCACCATCAAGATGATGTAACAGCACAACAGTGATTTCCAAAGTGCTTGCTATTTTAATTTAACATTTTTCTCAGTTAGGGAATCCTGGTGTAGATTTTTTTCAGTCCTATCTCATGCTGACACAGAACTTGCAAGTTTATCCAAGTTTCAATATATTCCCAGCTTTTTAAATGCCCCTTGAAATCCTTCACCTCTCTCATGCTGATTTCACATTTTTCTGTGCTCAGTGAATCCAGCATTAAAAGTTGATCACTTTTTATTTCGAAGTTCATTTATAGAAGGCCGGTTAGACTTGAGGGAGAGCCATAGATTGTTCTATGCATAATACCTATTAATTCATAACAACATCCTCATACAGATTAAATATCTAAAGAAAAATTCCATTTTTATTACTAGAAATCTAATCATCCACTCAAGAAAATTAAGGACCAGGGTCCTACATCAAGGTTCCAAATCTCAATTCAGGACGCTCATTCTAAAGTGACCTGCACATTACCACTAGCTCTACACAGAAAAGTAGAGAATTAAGACCAAAATTTAAGATGCATGTTCAAGGCCCAAGCACTGGTCTTCAAATAAAAGACTTTAAATAAATAAATTCCCTGTATAATTCTCTACAAAAATAATGCAGGATTTAGCGTTCTTCAGATTGGTATTCTCTTGTTTATAATACATCCTCTACAGACGAGAAGCGTGAATGGAAAAGCTTACCTCTCTGACTTTTTCAATAGCAGTAGTGAAAATATAGATGATAACAAGCCACTCTTGCACACTTGGTCTTGGTTCCATCTTCACCAACACAGTGTAAGTAAAGAGCATGAGGAATGCCATGTATGACATCTACAAAACACACAGTATGTAATCCATATGCACAAAAACCTCAAACAAATTTCAGCATAATAAGGTGATTAGCCTGACTATATGTATTCAAACTACCATGACACTGCCAAATTTTTGAGCCCAAATCTTTATTCCAGTTCTCCAAAATTTTGTTTTATTTTGTTTTTATGGGAATGTCCTTAAACACCATTGGAAATCGGTACTTTAGTGCTAAAACTTAGGTAGAAGATGAACAATTGCAGCACGTGTTCACCAAGGCCCCACTGCAATATAAGAGACAGACTATTTTATCTTGGGTCTCCAGAGGTCCCTTCCAACACTAACTATTCTGTGATTCTGTTCTGTGATCTGCACACCATTTCTTGAATGTAAAGGCAGTCTTACGCTTTTCTCCCAGACTTCTGTAGGAACAAGCAACAGTTCTCAAAGTTATATAAATCACTGCTGGTTAATCAGTGCCTTCCAAAACACAAGAGAACAATATCAGGTGGAAACACATGTTTTAGAGGTACAAGAACATGCTATATATGTATATGATATAACGGATTACAACCTATAAACCACTTAAGCACACCAGGTTAAAAGAGTGAAAGTCAATGTCCATGGTGATCTGACCTAATGAGCAGCCTGATCTTAAATATTCTGACCTCTACTGACACAGAGCTACTAAAACTGATTTAATAAATGCACATTTCCTATAGCATATTTTCTCCTATAGATGAATATTCACTCTTTCAGAAACAGTTCCTAAAGAAAGGAATAAAAATATCTGTGAAGTGTTAAAGGCACGTAAGGCCACCTTCAAATCTATCTCAACCTTTGCAACAGATCACTGTAAAAACCTGTGCTTGAGTTTTTCTTTAGTTCCTTATAATTGTTTTTCTGGTTTTTTGTTTTTGGGGTTTTTTTAGTTCAATTGCATGATTTTAGCAGAAATTCTTTACACTCAATTGTCAGAGAAATATTCAAATATCTTCCCATCTACACCCACCACTAAGTGACTGCAAATCCATGCTAGAAAAAGTAAAAGCAGGATTAAGTGGCATTTGAAGGATGAAAGGAGGAGTTTGTCAATCCAAGTTCTAGAATGATGACTAACCGTGTGAAACCAGAACTTGACAATTGGTGCATTGTAGAACTCATAGATTTTTCTAGTACCAGGCAGGTTTCCTTGTCCACCATCTACTTGGCTTTCATCAGACTTCTGAGCGACCTTTTCCACATCATAACCCTTCTTTAAAAGAAAACAGCATTTTAAAAGTAAGAAACAATCGTCTAACATTGCAAAGGTAGTGTTGTTATAGAGGGAAGACAGACACAAATGCCCAAACTCTGTTCTGAATAAACAAACCATTACTGTAGCTTGGTTTTGTCTGGTTACAACCACCTCACTTGCACTAATTAACACACATTGTGTGAAAGATGCTCTATATGGCACAGCAACACTGTCTGTATATTTTTCTACAATATTTTGTATGAGAGAATTTAAGAAAAATCAGTAACTTGGACTTTTGCTAAGGACTAACAGATAAAATCAAAAGTTAAGCTTATTGCTAGGGCAGGAAGGGAGCAGCCCTATCTGAGGTAAATAAGAAAAGTGCTTACAGACATTCTGGTTCCTTCTGCCACGTTGTAGGGGTGATCCCGCTGCAAATAATTACAATTGGCCCGCCCTCTGTACCATAACTGTTACCTAATCCTATAAAAATAATTTTTGAACTATGACAGAAAGCACAGGAGATAATGGTTTTGAGCATTTTTCTGCATCAGAGAGCAGGTGTGGCTATGATAAGCCTACCATGCTGCTGCAAAAGCCGTCAAAGATAATATGCCCTCTTTTATTGCACACAAATTAAAAGTTAACTGAGAAGGTCCCAAGCAATTTACAATGCTTATCTGCTGCAAGGTAAGCGGAGCACAAAAATGTTGCCCGACAGTTCTCACTTCACCATCATATTTTCATGGGTTAGGTCCTCACCAAAATTTACCCTTTTGGATGGAAATTCTCCATGTCTGCTCATGTCTAGCTCAGAAAACTTTTGGAAATTTTCAGGTCACAGAATGCATGGTGGAGAATGAGAAGGGAGGTTTAGCAGAAATCTGGGAGAATTCAGATCTTAAAAGACAAAGACATGACCTCATCTATGCTGGAGACTCCTCACCAACAAGCCTAAGAAGGGCTTTTCCACAGCCACATGTTCCTGCAGCGTGTTTCAGGACTTGGTTCAGGTGACTAAACCAAAAGTACAGTGCTTCTCTTGTGCTTTAAATGGCATCTCTGCTAAGCTCAAGGAATGCAGAAGATACCCAGTTTTTCAGAAACAGAGGCAGGTGCTAGACCCCTGAAAGGGCTATGATGTAATTCAGGGAACAAAATCACAAGGAGAGATTAAGAGGGAAGAATGGCCACGGAGAGGAGGAAAGGCTGTGGCTGAGATGCAGGACATTGGCTGTTGGCCAGGCAGAACGGGAGGAAGGAGTGAGCTGGAAAGGATGTGACTTGGACTGCTTCAGTTCTCTTTCCCTGCTTTGGACAGCTCGCCTTGGCAACATGAAATGAGTTGTGATTTTCTGCATTATATGAGATCTTTCTTAGATTATTTGCTTTACATAGGTATTTATCTGCAGTTTGAATAGATTCTGTGCTCTAAAAGACCTGTGAATTGACAGCCAAGTATAATCTCAATATACTTGTGTGAGGTTGGGAAGGATTTTCTCATTATGGTCAGTACAGAAGTGGCATCCAGGACAGATGAAGTGACTTGTACCAAGTTCACTTAAGTCCATATCCAAACCAGGGATCTAACCCGTACTTCTTGAGAGTTAGGCTCCAGCCATTTCATTCCACCTGATGACCATACTCTCACTCCTCAGAATTACACCATGGTAAACAAACAGACTCTAACACACAAATGACTGATCATCACAGACTAACCAAAGTATCTTTAGAGCTGATTGGGCTCTGTTCCCCATGATACCATAACTGGTGGAAGTCCTGAGACTGAGGCACATGAGACATTTCTGCCTTGCTTTTAAACTCCAGCATCAAGATGGTGGGGGGCAGCAGAATACTCATAATAACCTAAAAGAGAGACACAAGATTAATTCAGCAGTGATAGCACAGACCTGAGGCCACAGACAGCCATGTCTGGTGCCAGCACAAACCCAGTGCAATTCCACTGGCCTGGGAAGGAGTCATTGGTGCTGGGAATCTGTATAATACCCTAACAGCCTCTGAAGAAATGTGTTGCTCTTGGCTGTTTTGTGGCTTTGAAGAGTGTCATGAGGGGATGCTTTCAGTACTGCTCCCTGTGTCTGGAAAACATTCTTCCCACCAGCAGCTCTGCCAGGGAAAAAGCAGTGTGGGGAAGCCAGAGCAGCTGAGGAGGGACTGGAAAGTGCTGAGAATGGGAAGAGCAACAAAAGTCCTTCCTCCTAATGTCATCCCACAGATGCTTTTGCAAAGAAATAGAAGAGAAGCAAGTACTGTTTTACCTGCCTTTCCTTTGTTTCCCGGATGTGCACATTCCAATACATGCTTAAACACAGCTGTCTGAAGCTGCATTAGCCATTTTCATAACCAAAAAGACATATATAAAGCATCTAAAGAGCATCTAAATTCTCAGAAAAAACTACCTTAAACCAGGAGTTCTTCCGCATCTTCAGGCGTCCCATCCACATATCGGTCAGCAGCATCTGTGTGCACGTATGGGAAACAAAAGGCCTCAGCCCCACAGACACTGCTAGTTTCAAGCAAGTTGAGTTGCTCCAGTTTTTCAGTTCATAGGTCAGCAACTTCATGGCCATCTGCTCATTTTGTTTGAATGCTTTGTCCAGCACATCTAAGGCAAGCTGCCCAAATTCCCTAAAGCAAAAAGGAATTAACAGTCAATATAAGAGGGATCAGTCTAAACTCAGAATTACTGCTGAAAAGTGGTGTGAATACTCTGCTGACTACAGTTCAACTAGCAATCCCAGTAAGCATGCTTTCTCCCATTTTTCTCATTGCTTTATCAATATACCTAGTGAAAAACAATTTGGGGAGTAAACCTAACAATTTAGTCCTAATCACAAGGTTTAGGGCCTTCCTGTTTTGTATTTTTTTATTTGTTTTGTTCTTAATCTCACTTAGTGAGATCCTACAAAGTTCTTTGTATTTGCTCCAACAACAGATTCATCACCACTGTGGACAAGCATTGCAGCCAGCTGCAGAAGTCTCTTCTTTTGGACTGACTTTAAAATATTTTTGCAGAGAAGACTCTTCAAGGAAGGTACACAGCCTCCTTTAAATTAAGCTTTGGAGCTGCATACAAAAGAACAAAGTACATTTAATTGTACCTGAATCTTAAGCATGAAGTCCACAAAGCAGAAAATATATTACTACCAAGAAAAACTACCAGAAAACACAGACTGGAATTTACAAACTTGAAGAAAATTCATGGTCTACTTCCCTTTTCATTCACTCAATTATTTCACTTTCCACTTAGTCTTACACAGAGCAGGATTTAAGCACTGATTTTGGTTTGCTCATTACTACTTGTTATAGACTTGAAAAGTCCAACACCTATGTGCCATATGGTTTTTTAACAAATTGAATTGGAAGGGAATCTGTAAGGGAAATTTCAACCTTTCACTTGACCATTTAGCAGATAATGAGCTATGCATTACCTATATTTTCAAATACACATCTAGGTAATATGAAAATAGCTTTCCTTTAACTCTCAACTACACTACACACCAGTACATAGATCCATTATATAATATCAATAACCAGCGTCTGAAACCGGGTTTTTTTATACTCCATAATCCATGGCATCACTAATGGCATCACAATCCATTTATACTCCACTATCCATGGCATCACTTGACTAAGTCTTTGTGAATTAGGACAATATCTAACCATTCCAAGCACTGGAGAACTTTAACTAAAACGAAGGGACAACTCGTACTTTGAATACTTCTTGAGTTCTTCTGAAGTGTCATCCACCATGTTGCTCTGTTTAGCTTCATGCGCCATTGCTCTGTAGAGTTTACAAGCCACAACAGCTTTGACCATGGCTTCCTCTCCATGCTGCCAGAAGAACATTGCCATCTTCTGTCTTTTCATTAATACTGCCCAAACCAGAAGGTCATTATAGGGGTAGATAAAGCCAGTTGACTCATAATTCTCTGCATAGTTTATATCCTCTTTCGATTTCTTCTTAGCCTTTTGGAAAGCACTGGATCTTTCCTATAAATTTGTTTAAAAAGAAAAAGCAAATCACAATGAATGGTTGAGGTTCAAATTCATGAAAATAAAACTGCATACAAATCTGAATTGCAAGTAGCAAACTCTTTGATAGCTATATACATTTAAGTCATAAACCACAGCTAGGATCATGTTCAGATTACCAATGCTAATGAGCTGGTAGCATTGACAAAGGAAAAATACTCCTTGCTCTGCACCCATGCTTTTCATAGCTTCCCTTTCCAGTGTTGGGCAGTCTCCAAACCCCATGATACCAAGAACCTTCTTTTACTCTTTTTTTTATACATGTCATGATAGAAGAAAAACAAACAGTAGACTGAAACATACACTGTAGATACTTAAAGATGATTTTTACTGTCTGTCACACTTGTAATGTAAACTTGCTATACATTCATTTCTGGATACTTCTCCATGAAAGGTACAGAAAAAACATCTTACTGATATAAGTGAGGTAGTCTCAGTGTTATAACCAGTTCATTTTGGCTCTGACTAATTCCAGCACAGGCATCTAAATTCATTCTACTCTATGTTTTGTCTGTCAGATAGATAGATCAATAGATTAATAGATAGATTAGAGAGAGAGAGAGAGAGAGAGAGAGAGGGATGAATGCCAGCCTTGGCTCTTTTGTCATTCTTTCTTTGGAAGAAAATACTCTGTCCCCATTTTCCAAATATTCGAAATGTACCGCTTCTTAACAGGCTTACTCTAGCACTTTAATAAGCAATCATGAGAAAACCTTAGGAAAGTCAGAGAACTCCTATATTTCTTCCAAATAAGGGTTTTCACACATGCCTGATATTCAGAAATTTGGTGATACTACATTTCAGTGAATTAAAGCCCTTAGCAACTAGTGGATGGAAGTTAAAAAACTATCACAGGAAGATTCTGAGCTTGATTTCACCATTAAAATTACAAGACCTGTACTTTCTAAGCAGTCAGCACTAAAGCATTGCTTCCACTGCAATTTAAGTAGAATTATGAAAACTAAGAGTCTTACCAACATATGTCTAAAATCTGTCAATAAAATGATTATCAGCCTAATATGTCCTAAGTAAAGTCTAGAATTACCAATTATATTACCTTGTATTTGTAAGGCTGTGCAGTTCTGAAGAACTGATAATGCAAAGTACTTTCAGTGGATCCCATTCCACTATCCATCTGATTACTCTGATGAAAGGAATGAGACAGGCTTGGAGGAAAGCTGGAAATCACTCTCTAGATCCAAAGGGATACCATAAAACATGAGGAGAGAAATGCAAATTAGGTATAATTTTACTGGTACTTTCTGACTGCAATAGTGCGTGGAGAAACCAATGTTATTCAAAAAGTAGTGAGTCGACAATCACCATAACTACCACTGGAGCTTATATTATCAAAGAAAAAAATAGCTTGTTTCACATCTTAGTTATAAAATATATATTTTTCTGAATCTGTGAATTCAAAATACCAGTTTTCCAAACAGCATCCAAGAATTGCAACAACAGGGTTGCAACAGATGAAATCACCCAATCTGGAAGTTCTTCTGTGTGCTGACCTTTATAAAATGTGCCATAATCCATTTGAAAGACAGAAGTCTCTGAACTTTTTGCTGATCATTTCCTCTGAAGGATGGCACATCTAGCATCTCTATAAATTTCGTCCAGTGTTGGCTCAGAGGGAAGAATCTTAACAGTTGAATCACTAATGCTCTTCCCAGCAATTCCTAGTTATATGATTATGTGGTTTCACCTATCCCTGTGAAGGTCGTATTTCATCAGGAAATAGCAAAAAATGTTACAACTGCTCAAATATCTTTTTTTAAGCATTGTGTTAAACCTGTGACACACAGGAAGCTCTATCTCTGTGTTTCTATTCAGTCCAAGTAAAAGGTTTCATTATTTCTTCTCATTTACCCTGATCATTATGAGGCTCTTCTCTGAGTCATCAAAATAGTTCATGGGGATGAGAAGGTTTTGTTGTCTGTTTTTTAACATATGGAAGAACTTCAAAGTCCAGTTCTACGCCAAAAACTGGGGATCATTCTCATGCAGTAAATCTGCTCCTTCTGTGATGCCGGGAATGATATTCAGCTAATTTATTGAGAAGCTTAGGCTGTTTTTAACTTACTGATTTTGGAAAACCAACAGGGAGAATGCTGACATGCCCTAAGTCTAACTCAAGGCACGTGGAATTCAGTATTTCCATGATGTGGTTCAAGTTGCAAGAATGGAAACATGTAACTGCTTCAAAAAAAGGAAAATGGTGGTTGGCACAATCTTGTCATTCCTTATTGATTGACAGACAAAACATAACCCAGATACTAGACACAAAAGGAAATTTAGTGAACTAATAATTTAACAATCACCAGTAATCTTGGAGATTTGTCTCTTGTTTGCAACTTCTCCACAGTTCACAAACAGACAAGCATGGCATACATTTAAATTATACTCTTCAGACAAACCACGATGACAACCTGCGCTATTTTCAGGTGTCACATTTTGGCTTTTTTTGGCGACCAGTGATAATAATTTGAAAGAAGCTACCTTGCATTTTCTGTTGAGATTATTGTAGAGAATTCTGAAATGCTTCCTTGTGTAGCTGCTCCGATAAGCTTCACCAAGGAGGTACTCTATCACTAGTCCAATATCAATCAGTGATATCTTGTAATCCAAAGAAAGGCTGTTCTGAAACACCAAATGTCACAAACATTTCATGATGCTGTTACATGTAACATTCGACCATGTCATAGCCCTACTATTGTAAGGTACTATGTGTAGCAATGTCCAACTGAGAGCTCCTGCATTTGTCAGGAAACTGTACACATTCATTACACATATGGAACTCCCCTAGGAAAGAGGGAAAAATGCAATGTCTGCACTTCACTTTAGCCACATTACGTAAGGACATATACTGCAATGTTCACAGGACCAGTTGCATTCAGCCATGAGAGTAACGGTTCTTCAAGACAATTGCCAACAGCAGAGATACTGATAAAAGTCTTCTTCTCATAACAAGAGAAAACTAGCATGGTATGATTTGCTCATTAAGCACATTGATTAATTAAAATTGAAAAAGTAGCTGAAGCATGTATTTAATGTTGCAGAGTAATTCCTACAGACTGGAAATTTCTTGTTAAGGGTCAAGACTGTTTTGTCCAACTAGGACAGCAGTTGTACATGCACTAGCTCTGCCTTCTGAATCTCTCACTACTTCTGTTTAAAGAACCATTGGCCAGCTTACCTCCACTGTCCTTCCAAGACCTAAGGTTTGTGACAAATTCTCTGAAGAACAGATTATATTCCATGCAGATTTTAAGAATTATTGGTAAAACCTTAAACTGCAACTCCTTGAAGTGAAAAATGGACCTGTACATAAATGGTATCAGAGATATTATGTATTCCTAGCAGTGTATGCCTTTCAGACTGTGAAAAGTGTTTTTCTTCACTGGACTGATGGTATTTTTTCAATAGGCTTCAGCAGCAAGCCTCAGTACAGTCAGCTAAGGCCACTCAGCCCTGGCTTACAGAAGGCATCAATGTGCTGAGTGCTTTGGGGCAAAAGCACCTCCCAGAATAGTTTGTCACGTCTGTCATTGAGAGCTAGGCAACTATTTCTGACTTGTAGATACTTCTCTGCACTAATTCCCATATTTCGTGTTATCAGAGCAGACTGCAATGTAACTTCATTCAAATGTAGCAGCATCAAAGCTGGTCACATTAATGGAGAAAATATTCTGAAATCCATGGTCACATCACTGTGTTGACTGTCCCAACCACTGTGTCACCATATTTAATTAGACTGTAACTACATAACCCATACACAGAGCACATATGTGTACTTACAGAAGCTCAAGTGAAGAAGGCTTTTCAGCATTTAGACCTGTTTGCAGGTCCCAAGTGAATTTAACACAACAGCATAGAAAGTTTAGAAATTGTGCAGACATTTTTTACATTAATTCCATTACGGTATATTAAGTGCCAAAAGCTTCTCTTCAGATCACACACTGAGTTTTCCCAAAGTGTCCTGAGATATATACAGACATATATATATGGATTTTAGGAAAGGGGTAATATCAATCACTTCAGTAAGGAAGACAGATTTCTCAGCCTGGACAAGCTCAGTGTTTTCTCACCATTGAGATCTTCCAGATCTATAATATAAATTAGACCTTGAATATGTTCATCAGTATGGAAAAAACCAGAAAATAGTTTGTTATGGAGACCAGAATACCCTACATCTATCTAAAGAACCATAAATGGGATTGACGTGACAGTCACCCACAACAACAAAATCATACCACAAATCCAGCAGAACTCTGCAAATAGTCAGACTTATAATTTCATTTTATCTTAGCCATCATACCCTGGAAAGAATTAGCCAATTAATCCAGATTTGGACCTAGGAATCTCATGCAGTGAAGTCTAGATGCATAAAGAACAGCTCATCCTTTCCTGGCTAAGCAGTTCTGTGAGGTACAACAAACAACAGAATTGTGAAATAAATTAATGATGTATCTAAATAATCAAGGCTGCTACCAAATTACTAATGGAACCAGTGCTTCATGCAGTAGTCATCCACGGCCACCTTCTGTTCTCCTAGGCAATGCAGCACATTAAAATATTATATCTTGTCACAGTATCTCTTTGTTACTGCTCTAACAACGACTTTTTTAACTTTGGGGAAAAAATGGAAAACCTCAAAGCAATGAGCATAATTACTGCACTAATTCACTAAGTCTTTTGTATAATCATTTCATAATGTCAATTTAGTAATGTGAGAAAGAGAGTCATCTGCATGAACTGCTCAGCTTTGAAATTAACGTAAGGACCCTTGGGAGCCTCAGTAGCAGAATGCTAGTTAATTGCTTAGGGGGTCAGTGGAATTAAGATAAAACCATTGAGTGGGTATAGGACTGTCGCAATGAAGCCATCACTTCGATTACTAAAATTCCCCTGTATTATCTAATAGCAGCTTGCCAGTGGACATTGAAGTTCTAATCTACCATTTTTGTCCCCAGCCTTTCCTAAATCTATTACCTGTTTCACATCTCGAACTAGATGATGTAAAAGTAGATTCGACGGTCCTTGTTTCTGTGGTGTGAAAAGAAAAGACAGTAAACAAATATGTTGCTCTACACTAGAAAATCAGTACAGTATAAGAAAACAGCTAAAAAATCTACAGAACAACTGTGATTCAAACTCTCCCCACTCAAAGTCCACCCATAAATCTTTTCACAAATATTTCAACACCAATCTGCAACAACTCTACTATCTTAAACCTTGACATGTTCTAGAAAGTAGTTGGTATAGCTTTGGTCTAAACAACATATCATTTTCAGCAAGGTCAGCATGTATTACATACCAGATTAAAATCTGAATATATTTCTCATGAGCTTCCAATGAGTACTCAGTCTGGTTCATGACAGTGAATTAAAAATAACAAGATGGTACAGCATTCCCAAACCCCCACATCAAAAATATCAAAACCCATTAATTTTCCTTTTTTTTTTTTAATCCTTCATAAAAAATGTGACCCAACTATCAGATCTCTTAAGCAAAACAGTATTGTTTCCAGGCTTTCTTATCTAAACTTGTACACTGGGATTTCAAATACTCACTGTATTGTAGAGTTCTTCCAAACGAGATATGGTAAGAAAACGGTGCATGTTCACGCCGTGTTCTATTAACAGTTTCACAAAATCCACACGATCCATGACTAAAGCATCCAGCATTGCCTGTTCCAAGGCACCAACCTGCAGATGGACAGAGTTGAAGGAAAATATTACAAAGTTATTTTCAAAAATAAATAAAACATTCCTGGAGCTAGTAATCACTCCACCACAATGTCTTGACCCTATGTATATTTAAAGTGCACAGTAGAAAAGAAAAATATGTTGGAGGAAACGTCTGTGTAAAAAGCCAACAGAGGGGAAGTAAAACAGAGTTTCCATAAACCCAACATCTGTAGAGACTTCTACAAATGTAACTTTACAACCAAACTCTGATAATACATTCTCTACTCTTCAATTCACTTCAGAAGCTAACATATGATAATGCAGAGGATGGAGGAAAGTCTTTTTTTTTTTTTACATATGACAGAAGCTATTTCAAGGTACTGCAAAGATCTCTCTATAGAACTGCAAGTTCTTTAAAGTAAACTTTTTCCAAACATGAGACATATTGTGTGTTAGAATAAACTCTTTAAAAGGAAGCATGAAGCAGAGATCTACCTACAACAGTGTCCAAATGGTGAAAGCAGTCTATTCATTGCATTTGAACAGAGCTCAGCAGGATTTATACATGCAAAATAGCAAAGGAGTTAGACATATGAGGTTCATATAAATCCATATAAAGTTTTTCTACAGAACATGTATGCACGGGAAATGCAGTGGGGTGAGCAGAATGAGGAGGCTGGCACACTAATGGTGCAGGTGCTAGTGCTAGTTTGAAAACAGTCCATTCCATGTACATATTAACATTTGACAGAAATTATGTTAGAAGCCTACCAATAAATGTCACAGAATTCTTACATGTAAAAAGAAACCTTATGCACTGATCCTGAATTATTGGTTTTTCTTCCAGAAATATCTGAGACTGACTTGCCATTCCTGTATTAAATTTTCTCTAACAGTCCTTGAGCTGGCAGTCTGAAGAGGTTAGCAGCTGTCTGATAACTATTAGAATGACATTCTTTGATATGAAATCTATTTGACATAGAGTTGACACTGAAACAGAAACGTGGTTACAGCTGGTTATAATCTTTACCTTCTGAACTTCTAGGACCAGAGTCCTAAAAAGAAATGGCCACAATCTGTGCATAATTGTGCATGTTTCCTTGAAACGTTTAAAAGGCAGAAATATACTAAGACTCCACAGAAAATCACCTAAAAATTGCTCCTTAAATACATAACCCAAAATTTGAACACACAACCACAATAATGCTGCAGAAGCTGTAGCCTCTGACAGTTTCATGTCTGGCAGTATCTGATAGTCAGAGGGTTGCTTCATTTTAATTAAGAAAGCAACTAAATTAAAGGCAAATTTTAAAATCATGCTTGTACATTTTCTTTTCTTGTTTTTTTCTTTTCAGTGCAAGCAAAAAATAGTTAAGACTTTTTTTCCCTGCTTAGAAAAGAAAAACATTCAGGAGTATATGCCATTGTAGTGGTTTGACCTTGGCTGGGTGCCAGGTGCCAGGTGCCTAGGCGTGTCCATCATCAGAGCCATCAGCGATTGGCTCTGCTGGACATGGTGGGAGCTTCTAGCAGCTTCTCACAGAAGCCACCTCTGTGGCCCCGCCCCACCAAAAACCAGGCCCTGCAAAACCAACACAGTCATTCTACTTTTTGCTTGGAGAAGCAGCAAGAGATGTAGAGGCTTGTTCATTATGAGATCTTTAAAACTTACTTGAAGGGGAGAATATAGTCATTATTTGACAATGGCTTTTCATTCAAAATAGTGCTGAACAATTGCACTGAAATAGAAATGAACAGATACATTGATTTTTTCAAACCTATCAGAAGCAGTGTAGTGGGAGGTAGGGGGACTGCCAGTGGATCTGTATGGCCAGAGGGTAACAAAGGTATAAAAGAAAGACCCAGGGAGAAAAGGCTATTTTGCAGACACAGCAACCTAATTTGTTGCCTTACTGCTCACTACAGAACAGTCTGGGAAAGCCCTGTATAAAAGTCGTTCTTTATGGCAGAAAAATCTAAGAAACTGTGTCAAATTGAACAGTCAGTAGAAAAGATTATGGAAGCCATCCATAAAGTGGTAGTGGTAAATTGTCAGGACCCTGTGATATTCACCTAAGAGTTCCCAGAGAACTGAAGTACAGCTGAAATCAGCCCCTTTAACAGCAGCATGGAAGATAGGAGATATGAAATATGCCAATTGTTTAAAAATAAAAGTTGTCAAAGTACGGTATATCAATACAGTCAGAACTTTGTCAGTACAAATATAACAAAAGTACAATAATAACCACATGAATAAATACAGTAGAACAAGTGGAAGCAAGGTAGCAATTTTTTGAGCACACACTTACATATGGGCACCTTTTCCGGGTTAAGTAAAGGTGGCCCCTCCACCTCGGTCAAAACTGGTTAATTTTGGCCCAATTTGTGATGGAATATGGACACGATAGATCCTGAAGAGATTCCCACAGAAACTGGAGTGGCAGTCAGTTATGGATTGGGGTACAGCCATGCACTTACCAGTGTGCCCTGTACGGCATGAATGCGTATGCCCTCTCCCGGCGGTCCGGGATACAGCGTCGTGCCCAGATGGGAGCCGGTACAGTTCACATCTCCACCACTCGACGCCAGCTGGGTTGCGACCAGCGTGGAGCAGACTGGTGGCAGCACGCGAAACTAACCCCATATTGTCGGAACAAGCAGTGAGTACGCCCAGGGTCTCTGGTTCGGGTCATAGCCCTGCACGCACTGTTGCTTAAGTCCACGTGTGCCCCCCTCAAGGCACAGAGGTCAACCAAGCCGGCCCTGATAGGCAGAGGGCGAATCCCGCCCCGGCTGGGGAGTGCCAAGACTCCTGACAGTACTACCCCCCAAGCAACTGTCAGGCTTCACCCAGCTTCACCACCCCATGGGCGAGGGTCTTGGCGGCTCACGTCTCCATGAGTCGCATCAGTTTGTTTCAGCGAGATACTACCAGGTGGGTGGTGAGACCACTTGATAGAGCGAGAGCATCCTACTCTCACACTGGGGCAGAGGCCGACGCGGTTACCCTTGCGGGCAGCTGCCGGGACCACGGGGAGGTGCGACCCTGAGCCCAGGTAGCAACTAACGATCCCGCCTTAAGAGAGCCATAGTTACTCCTGTAGACTGAAATCAGAACTCTAACAGAATTTCAGCAGTGACAATCAGAAAAAAATTCTAGTGGACCTATCTTCTGCAAGCATAAATGTAAGCTAGATATAAGCTAGAAACAAGTAAAAGAAGCACACAGCCTATTAGGATTTATCCTCAGATTAATATAGAATGATCTGTAAAATATTATTATTTCACTAAATATCTAAATATTTCACTAAATATTCTTAATATCTGTTAATTCACTAAATATCTAAATGAGAGTATTGAGTGCTCATCTACCTATTCCAAAAGATGACTTTTACTCTTGAAAATTCAAGTATGCAAAAGAGCAGAGAATATTGTCAAAAATACAGAAAAACTGAATAGATAATCACCTTGGAAAAGCCAGGAGTAAAGAGGCTGAACTCCGCAATAGTTCTCTAAACTCTTCTGTGTCAAAGAGGTGGGGATGAGGAAAATGTTATTCATAGAATCACTTAGTTTGGAAAAGATTTTTAGATCATCAAGTGAATCTGCAAACCTAACAGTGACAAGTCCACCACTAAACCCCGTACCTAAGTGCCACAACTACATGTCTTTTAAATAGTTCCATGGATGATGACTCAACCACATCCCTGAGCAGCCAGTTCCAGCAGTTGATAACGCTTTTTGTGAATAAATTTTTCATAATATCCAATCTTTAATTCATGGATGTTCAGTTGTAAACATCCCAGGCACAGTCCTCCATATATTCAGCCTTACGCACCACAGGAAAATATGGGCTGGTGATCAAAAAATTCAGATCTCTTGCTGTGGCAAAAAAACCAGCTATGGCCACTCAAATATATGAATACCTATCCATTTTTCAAAACTTATATTTTAAAGAAGAAAACACACTTGGGACTGAAAAAAATCAACCTTGTCATTCCTGGCAGGGAACACTTAAGAAGTATTTCTGGGACCATCGGATATTATTTCTTGAAGAAAATATTAATTCATGTAACAAATGGGAATAACATGTTGAGGCACGTAGAGTTTTATATTTGACACATATCTCATGTATATAAAAAGCTCACATAGGGAGGGTTATACTTAAATACTGGTTTACATCTGAAGACTTGAAAAACAAAATTTTAATTAATTAACAAAATTAATTGATTGCTACCGTATGTTCTTTCACACACATATAGCTAATGCACGTGTAAATCACACCTCACCTTGTGAGGTCTTAAAGAATGCAGTTGGCTGTCTCAAAACACCGTCCCCATAAGATAAGCCACCATAATGGAACCTGAGATAAGCACAGATGGTACAGCAGCAAGGAGCTAATTCCAGGCCTAATGGAGGTAAAGGTTAGGTCAGCATCTGGACAAAAATTCCCACTGCGGCAAACTGTGAGAAAGGAAGCAAATGTTTATGCACATACCTCTCAAGTTATGGGAATGGCATTTACATCCCATGAATACCTGGGACTTAGACTGTATAAAGCTGGTATCTCCGGAAGAACTACTTAGGGACCCTCACCACCGAAGACTGGGGTAAAGAATGACCAGTAGAATACTGCAGGAATCCATGTGATGGTATCTCCTGTTTAACCCCTCTCTCTCACTCTGTTTCTCACCTGTTGCGGTGGCTGAGCCTGCAGCAAGAGAGGCTGCGGTGGTAAGGCCAGCCACGGGAGTGGCCGAGGAGCCAGTGGGGCCAGAGGGCCTTGATGCAGTAGGAGACTGCTGGTGGGAAGGCTCCAAGGTCTAAAGTCTCCCCCATCAGGCTTAGCTATAGTATGTTGATTTATCCTACTTGATTGGCCTGTAGGCCTGTCACTCTTCGTTCCCTTATAAGGTTCTGTTCTAGCAAGTTCTCCCTTACCTGACGCCCCATTGGCCCTGTTGCCCTGATCCTCCCCTCGCCTACCCTCATTGGTTGTTTTTATGTAGTCCCACCTTCTCTCCGCCCCCTGGCCCTCACCTGATTGGCCCTTGGTGTTCTCTCCGCCCCTGTTTTCCTGGAGTATATAACCCTGGACCTTCCATTGTCTGTGATCTTCTTCCCTGGACCCTCTATGTGCGATAAACCTTCTACCTTAGAAGAGCCCCTCCTGACTCTTTGCCTCCAGCTTACTCTGCAGCTATCCAGGCTAGTGTATGAGTGTGTGTGTGTGTGTGTGCTTCCACCGCACCGGTGGTTTGTGTGTTTGCTAGTGCGGCTGCACCGCCCAAGCGACTCCTGAGAGGGACGCTTTGGGGACGGTCATGGCACTGACAATCTAGCTCTGCCGTGACACTCACCCCCTTCCCCATACCTCACGTTTACTGTTAAATAAAATCTGACCTACTGACTTCAGCATACGGTCTCGTTTACACCTTAATTTGAGCAGAGGCATCTCTTATAATTGGATCATAACACCTTCACTGCAGTTATTCCTAAGAAACAATATCTAAAATAATGACATTATCCTTTTCTTACCTGGTGATTTACACTGGAATTTCTGTATTGCTGTCTAGAGCTAGAAAAATAGATGCAACAGTCCTTTGGAATTTACATTTTTGGAGAAAAGAGTATTCTAGGCTACAATGTAATATCCCTAACTACTGATGATTGTCAACACAGGCTCGAAGAATACATATCCAGAAGTACCACTGAAACTACTTGGAAAAGCTCACAGCAAAACCAACAGGAACTTTAGATTCCTGTTGAAAGAATCTAAGATGACGATCTTAGAAAGATCATCATGACGATGATCTAAGAAAGATGATGATCTCTTCTCTGGAAAAACAAATGTGATCTGATGCACTGTGCAGTTGAATACTTCACAATTTTAAGGATATTGCCCCCCAAACATCAAAGCAGATTACAGAAGACTGAGTCCAATCATGAAACTATTCCTTAATTAAAGTTTGACACGTGCAAATCATGGAAAATTACTCATCAAAATAAGGTGTAAAGACATTGTGAAAAATAACGGGTAATAGTACCTTCCAGTGTTGTCCATAAACAAGTATGTGTTTCTTGGCAATTTCTAGCTGGTTCCAGGCCAATGCCAAATCTAGTTGATCTGAAGTAGACATATTTGTACCTAGGAAACAGGTAAAGGATCTATCAGTTTTCACACATTGATGTTACTCCTTTGCTTTGAAAAGGTAAGTCAGTGAGACTGTATGTCAGAAAAAACAGGTAATACTTTTCAATACCTTTCAAGAGTGCAGTCAGAATTGCCAAATCAATGTCCTGCTCATCTTCTGACTCCGCATCAAATACGGTTATCTGTTAGAATTGCAGAAGTATAGTATTTGAGGTGAGGCAGAGAAGTCTGTACTTATTTCTTCTTGGTATGGGCTGTGGTAGATTAAATCACACACATTTTGACACAAACAATGGCAAGGGTCCAGAAACAATTTTCCTTTGTTTCAGACAGAAAGTGCACCATTTTGGTTTTTAATGTAATGACATCCCAGGCAAACTGGAATAAACCTACTTCATGAGCCTACATCAGTCTGTTTCCTTTTGATTAACCTTTAAAGCTGAGAAATGTCGAAATGTAACATGGTTGATATTCAGTCAGTTTTCAACTAGAAAACAAACACTCAAATAAAGTAAAACAAAAAATACTAAAAATGTATTGGGTAGTTTCCATTTTAGTGATCATTGGTACAATTATTATTACTTGCACATATCCTTGGTACTCCATCATGTTTGAAAAGTTGTGACAGACTGGCAAAGTAACTGGAAGAGGAGAAACATAACTACCATTTTTAAAAAGGCTAAAAAGAAAGAGTTGGGAAACTACAGGCCAGTCAGGTTCTGCAGGATCCTAGAGCAGATCCTCCTGGAAACTGTGTTAAGGCCCACGAAAAATAAGAAGGTGATTGGTGACAGCCAATATGGTTTACTCAAGTTCAAATCATACCTGACAAATCTGGTGGCCTTCTACGGCAGGGTTACAGCAGTGGAGGATAAGGGTAGAGCAACTGATGTCATCTACCTGGACCTGTGTAAAGCACTTGATACACGACATCTTTATCTCTAAACTGGACCAAAATGGATTTGATTGGTGGACTCCACCATGGATAAGGAATTGACTGGATGGTCACACTCAAACGGTTGTGGTCAATGGCTTAATGTCGAGTGGCAACCAGTGACAAGTGATGTCCCTCAGGGATTGGTATTGGGACCAGTATTACTTAAGGTATTTGTTGGGGACATGGATACTGGGATTGAATGCACACTCAGCAATTTTGTGGATGACACCAAGCTGAGTGGCGTTGATACTCTAGAGGGAAGAGATGCCATGCAGAGGGACCTTGACAGGCTTGAGATGTGGGCCTGTGCAGACCTCATGAAGTTCAAGAAGACCAAGTGCAAAAGCCTGTACCTGGGTCAGAGCAATCCCAAGAATTACTATAGGCTGGGCAGACAAAGGATTGAGAGCAGCCATAGGGAGAAAAAATTGAGGTTGTTGGTGAAAGAAAAGCTCAAAATGAATTGACAACGTGCTCTGGTAGCCTAGAAAGCCAATTGTATCTTGGGC
>VZRJ01001645.1:1307-30458 GCA_013397565.1 Ptilonorhynchus violaceus
GGGTCCCTGATCCCAACCCGTGCCGGGTTTGTGTCCCTGATCCCACTCCCTGCTGGGTTTGTGTCCCCAATCCCAATCCTGACCCTCCTGGGGTCCCTGATCCCACCCCTTGCTGGGTTTGTGTCCCTCATCCCAGTCCTGACCCTTCTCCTTGCTGGGTTTGTGTCCCTGATCCCAGTCCTGACCCTCCTGGAGTCCCTGATCCCACCCCCTGCGGGGTTTGTGCTCCTGATCCCAATCCTGACCCTCCTCCCTTCTGAGTTTGTGTCCCTGGTCCCACTCCCGACCCTCTTCCCTGCTGGTTTTGTGTCCCTGATCCCAATCCTGACCTCCCCTGCTGGGTTTGTCTCTCTGATTCCACCCCCGTGGGTTTGGGGCCCTGATCCCACTCCCGACCCTCCTCCCTGCTGGATTTGTGTCCCTGATCCCACTCCCTGCTGGATTTATGTCCCTGACCTCACTCCCTCCTGGATTTGTCCCCCCCGATCCCACTCCCCACCCTCCTCCCGGCTTTTAGGACCACCCCCAGCGCTTGGGGGTTTCCGTGCTGGGAAGGAGCCCTTCCCAGGGCGGATTGGGATGCGATTCCCGGCCCCATGCTGGGCTTGGAATCCCTCTGTAGTGCCCGGGCCGTCTGGCACCGCACGAGTGCCTGTGGGATTGCGCTCCCAGCGCCACGAACGACCCCAGGGGGCGAGGAGCCGCTTTTCCCGGCGCTTTTGTGGGAAAGGAAAAAGGGAGGCAGGGCTGGCCCAGATTCCAGCCCTGCCGCTCCTCCCGGGGGCGAGACGGGAGGAAAAGGAGGAGATGGAGGATGGGGACGAGGATGTCACCGCTCGTCCCTTTGTCCCTCTCCCCCGAGCAGCGACAGCCTCGGTTTGGGGGGAATTGGGGACGCAGAGCACCGGGAAAAGCTTCCAGGGGTGTTCCCATCAGGCTGGGATGCCCTGCGGTGCGGAGCTGCTCTGCCCCAAACCTTTCAGCCCCACAGGGAATGGTGTTCTCCCGTCCTGCCCCTTCCCAGGAGCCGGGCTGCCATCCCAAACCAGGGGAGCAGGGAGTGGGATGCCAGGGGGGCAGGGAATGGGATGCCAGGGGGGCAGGGAGTGGGATGATGCCAGGGAAGCAGGGAATGGGACACCAGGGGAGCAGGGAATGGGACGCCAGGAGAGCAGGGAATGGGATGCTAGGAGAGCAGGGAGTGGGATCCCAGGGGAGAAGGGAGTGGGATGCCAGGGAAGCAGGGAGAGGGATGCCAGGCTCTCCTCTCCCAGGGGAGCAGGGAGTGGGATTCCAGGCTCTCTCCTCTCCCAGGGGAGCAGGCAGTGGGATGCCAGGGAAGCAGGGAGTGGGATGTCAGGCTCTCTCCTCTCCCAGGGAAGCAGGGAATGGGATGCCAGGAGAGCAGGGAGTGGGATTCCAGGTTCTCCCCTCTCCCAGGGGAGCAGGGAATGGGATTCCAGGCTCTCCCCTCTCCCAGGGCCCCCTAACCCCGCTGCCCCTGTGGCCCGGCAGGTTCTGGTTCCGCCTGTACTGGTTCCCGCTGAAGGTGCTCTACGCCACGAGCCACTCCAGCCTCCAGGCCGTGCCCGACATCCCCTTCTACTTCTTCTTCAACGCGCTGCTGCTCGTGCTCACCCTCATGAACATCTACTGGTTCCTGGTGGGTGATCCCGGCGCCGGGCTCGTCCCGCCGGGAGCCGCCCCGCCCGGGATGGGGTTGGGGACAGCAGGGAAGGGCCCCCCTGTCCGTGTTTTCCCTCCTCTGCTGCTCCTGTGGCGCCTGTCTCGGGATTGCAGGGATGGAGGGAAGGTTGGGGGGTTCCCACTCTGGAATTCGGCCCCGTCTCACACCCCGGGGATCCGCGGGGGGGAGGGAGCGATAACAGCGGCTGGAATTCCATAGGGGTGTGAATGATCCGGGAATGTTCCCGTGCATCCCGCAGGCTTTGGGGAGGGGGTGGAAAGGAGGGATGAGGGGGGATGAGGGCACGGCGGGGGAGCAGCCGATTCCGTCATCCCGCGGGACGGAATCAGGGAAGGGGAGTTGTGGGAATTCCGCTCCCGGCGCTGCGGGTCCCAAACCCCATATCCCGGGGGTGGGGTGCCCTGCCCGGAATGGGGTTGGGACAGCAGGAAAAGGTCCCCCTCAGCCTCGGGCTGTGCTCCTGAGGGTCTCCGTCCCCCCTGTCCCCCCCCAGTACATCGTCCTGTTCGTGGCCAAGGTGCTGCTGGGGCAGATGCAGGAGGTGAACGACGTGCGCGAGTACGACGTGGAGGAGAGCAGGAAATCCAAGGAGAAGGAGCCTGGGATCCAACTGCCCCGCGCTCTGAAGGAAGGGTACGTGGCCAGGGCGGTGACACGCGTGGAATTCCAGACCGGTTTGGGTTGGAAAACCTTAAAATTCATCCAGTGCCACCCCATGCCATGGGCAAGGACACCTTCCACTGCCCCAAGTTGCTCCAACATGGCCTTGGATGCTTCCAGGGATGGGGAAGCCACAGCTTCCCTGGGAATTCCATCCCAGCCCCTCACCACCCTCACAGGGAAGGATTCCTTCCCAATATCCCACCTATCCCCGCCCTGTGGCAGTGGGAAGCCATTCCCTGTGTCCTGTCCCTCCATCTCTTGTCCCAAGTCCCTCTCCAGCTTCCCTGGAGCCCCTTTAGGCCCTGGAAGGGGCTCTGAGCTCTCCCTGGATCCTTCTCCCTCCGAGCAGCATCTCCAGGTGCTGGATCCCAGGGATCAGCTCCGGCTGAGAGGGACGAACCGCGCAGACCTCGGGGCCGGGAGTGACCTCGGGGAGGGGCCGTTGGCGAGGACTGACCGCGGGCTCCGCTCTCCCCCCAGGCTGCACCTCAAGAACGGCCTCGTGAAGGACAAGAGGTTGTGAGGGCGGCGCCCGGGGCAGCTGCCAGGACCTGCCACCGCCCAGGACCCTGCCCAGGACCCAGCAAAGGACAGGCCCAAGGAGAATTCACCCCCCGCCCCCCTCCCGCCCCCTGCCCGCAGCCGGGGAGGAGACGCCCCCGCCGGGACCGCGCCCCTCGGGGCTGGGCTGGGAGCGGCTCCCCCGGGGCCGGGGGCTCTGCGTGGCCCAGTTCAGCTGGGAGACTGGTTTTGCTGCTCCAGGTAGGATTTGGAGCTGGCTTGAGGTTCCCCTGGTGCTGCTCCAGGTGGGATTTGGAGCCGGCTTGAGGTCCCCTGGTGTTGCTCCCGTCGCTCCGTGTGCTCCGTCCCGTCGTGATTCCCCTGGACTCTCCCTCTCCGACCCTTCCTCAGCAGCTCCCGGAGGGTCCAGCATCCAAACTGGCCAGGGAAATCTCCTCTCCTGCCCTGGGAAAGGGCAGCTCAAGGCCAGCTCTGCTCCAGCAGAGGACTGGAGAGGTGATGAAGGGACCCTCGGAGCCTTCCCATCCGGAGGCGCTGCTCCCGTGGGCAGCTCTGCCTGGGAATCCCCCCATGTCCGGAGCATTATTCCAGCCCTCTGGATGAGGGCCAGGAGGTTTAATTCGCTTAAAAAGCCCATGTAGGTCTTGTAGTTGCTTCAAAAGTCAGTCTGAGTCCTGCAGGTCCCTGCTGGGAGATTCTCCCCCAGCACCATCCCCTTGCTCGAGGAAGAACAAAAGAATTCCTGCTCCCCCGTGCTGGTTTTCCAGGCAGCTCCAGCCCTGTGGCATTCCCAGGCTGGGTTGGGGGTCCCTGTCCTGGGAATCCCTGGGGGTTTGGGTCCCTCAGGCCGAGATCTCCCATCCCTGTCCTGTCCCAGGGCCAGGACCCACAGCTCCTGGGGACACAGCCAGGGGAGGGAGGGGGATGCAGGGCATTAATTCCAGGTGTCAGAGGGTGGGAATGTGTTGGATTTTTCCATGTTTGGTCTGTCAGGTCGATTCCCCTCCTCATTGCAAAGGTCCTGACTGGGGCTGATGGAAACGGCCCCAAGGTGAGGCAGGGCCTGTCACTTGTCCCTGCCAGTCATGGCAGAGGTGCATCCCAGCGCTGGAATTCCTTGGTTTTCAGTGGGATTAGCAGGACAGGAAGGGAATTGATACCCCAGGATGGGCCGGAGCAGAGTTGGGGCAGCAGCAGTGCCAGGTCAGGGTGACCCTGGGGGGATAAACTGAATTTTGGTGCTGAGCTGGGTGGCTGCAGCTGGTTTTGGAAGGGGAGGCGACATCCATGTGCTCTGCTGTGATGGCCAGGAAGGGGCTCTGGGATCTGGGAGTGCCTGGTTGGGGCAGGGACCCGGTGCTGGGTAGGGCCCAATGGTTTTTGGGGCCGCTGGCCTTTGGGGCCGGCCCTGGGGCTGTGTGTCCCGAGGGCAGCGCCCTGTGTGAATCGATGGTTTGATGTGCTGGAAGTTGATGGGTTTAAGAGAGAAGTGTTGGGTGCCGTGATTGAGTTTAAAAAAAAAAAGGGATTTGGGAGGAAGAGCCGGCTCCGCGGTTTTCTGGGAGCAGCCCTCGACTTCCCAGCAGCCTCATCCCCGACACCACGGACTTTGCCGGACCCCCAAACGGATGGGGTGGAGATGTGGGAGAGACCGCGCAGCTCCTCAAAGGGTTAAGGGGTCCCGGGGGGCCCGGAGGGCTCCCACCCTCTGCCCAATCCCGGGAATCCCTCTGTGCTAATGGAGCGCTAAGCAGATCAAAGGCTCCAATCAGGGAATCAACACCCCCCCGGCCCCATCCCAGCTCCTCATCCCGGGCCGTTCTTTGTCTGGGAAGGAGAAGGGAGCAATGTGGCTTCTCCCGAGCCTCGCCTGGGCTCTGCTGAGCCCGGTCCTGGGCACGGAGCTGAGTCTGCGGGAAAGTTCCTTGTTAAAATCCCTGGGGCTGAGCGCCAAGCCCAGCCCCAAAACGCCCGTCCCGGTGCCGCCCGTGCTCTGGAGGATCTTCCAGAAGAGAAAGGCGCTGCCCCCGGCGAACAAAGAGCTGGATGCCTGTAGGGTGGAGGAGTTTCATGTCCCCGGGAACATCGTCCGTGTCCTGGCGGACCAAGGTACGGCCGCGGCGTGGGTTCGGGGCTTTCCCGGCCCTCTGGGATGGGAGGTTTTGCTCCGTTCCCTGCTGGAATCCGGAGCTGGATTCCGGGAGAAATCCCTGCTGTGTAAACTCTGGTCCCTCTGGATGGTGTGGATGATTATTTATGGGTTTGGAACGAGCCTGCAGCTGAGGCAGAGGGCAAGGCTGTGCCAGGCTCTGTCCTGGAGCCTCTTAAAACCCTCTGGAAGTGCTGATTTGATCCCAGGTTTGATTCCTGGCTTTGGGATCCACGGAGGTGGATCCTCCCCTGGGCACTGGGAATGTGGGTGCAGGAGTGGGACCAGCACCAGCTCGGGCAGGGAGGATGTTCAGCCCCCACAGCACATCTGGCTGACCCCACGGCACATCTGGCTGACCCCACAGCACATCTGGCTGCTCTGGGCCGTTCTCACTTCCCTGGGAATGTTTGGTCGCTGTCCTCGGCGACACTACGGAGCTCTTTTCTCCCGTGGTTCCAGTTTTCCAGTGGAAACCACGGGCTGGCTGAGCCAGGCAGCTCCCCAAATTTGCTGCTGTTCGCCCTTTTACCCCCTCCATCCCAAACCCACAACCTGGGAGGAGGCAGAGGGGGAAAACAAGGCCCCAAAATGCAGAGCAGCACCCGGAGGAGACGCTGGAGTGGCTGCAGCATCCCGGTGCCGCAGGCTGGAGCCCGGTTCGTGCCTCCAGAACTTTCCTGAAGGCCTTGCCATGGGAGAGAGCCCTCCCTGCAGCCTCGGCATCTTCACCCAGCTCTGCCAGCCTTGTCTTCCTCTCGCTGGAGCCGGAATGGGAGCACTGGGAGGCTGATCCCGCTCACCCTGAGGGGTCAACCACGCCGGGAGGCTGATCCCGCTCACCCTGAGGGTTCAGCCGCCCCCACCCCTATTTCTCCTTCTTCACCAGGCCCCTTCCTCCCCGAGGGGCAGCCCCAGGGGTGGCTGTGCCTGCGGAAGCTCCTGTCCTTCGACCTCTCGGTGCTGGAGGAGGGCGAGCGCCTGACCATGGCTCAGCTGGAGATCCAATTCCACCACAATTCCTACCACGCCTCCAGCCGGGGGCAGGTTTTGGAGCTCAGGCTCTTCCAGGCGAATCCTCGCGGGCTGCCCGAGCCGGGCCGGAGGCCGCTGGTGGAGCGGTCATTTGTCCGGCTGCACAAATCCCTCCTCTTCAACCTGAGCGCCGCAGCCAAGGAGCGGAAGGCGAGGGGCAGGAATTTGGCCTTGGTGCTGGAGATCTCGGCGAGCGGCGGGGACGGGACCCCGCGGGAGAGCCCCTGCGCCGGCACCGACGCCTTCGCGGCCACCTCGCTGCTGGTGGTGACGCTGAGCCGGCGGTGCCGGGCTCCGAGGAGGAGCAGGAGGAGCCCCCCGGAGCCCCCGGGAGGCGGCAGCCCCCTGTGCAAGCCCCGGCGGCTGTACATCAGCTTCAGCGACGTGGGCTGGGAGAACTGGATCATCGCCCCGCAGGGCTACCTGGCCAACTACTGCCGGGGCGAGTGTCCCTTCCCGCTGACGGCCGAGCTCAACAGCACCAACCACGCCGTGCTGCAGACCATGGTGCACTCGCTGGACCCCCGCGGGACCCCCCAGCCCTGCTGCGTGCCCGTCAGGCTGTCCCCCATCTCCATCCTCTACTACGACAACAGCGACAACGTGGTGCTGCGGCACTACGAGGACATGGTGGTGGACGAGTGTGGCTGCAGGTAGTGGGGGATGGATGGATGGATGGATGGGTGGATGGATGGATGGATGGATGGATGGATGGATGGATGGATGGAATAAACCCCAGTGTGTGAAATCCCCGCTGTGTTCAGGGAGTTTCGGAGCGCCGGGGACTCCCCCCCCCCTCCCCGGAGTGGGGTCGGTCTGGCGCTAAAGGGAGCGTTGCTGGAGTTGTGCTTTAGGGTTAACCGGGGGCTGGGATGGGATTATGACCGAGCCCGGTGCTGGTTGTCCATCCCCTTCTCCGCAGGTGGTGGGGGCACCGGGCTGTGAATCCCAGATTTCCCCCCCAGCCGCTCGGGCCAGGCACCCCCAGGGATTTTGGCTTTTTTGGCTGAACTCCGCAGCTTTCTCAGGGCATAAATGACTTTTCTGGGTGAAACGGTGCTGGGGGCTCCCTGGGGTGTGATCCAGCTGCAGGGACGGGGCGGTGCCAGGGAATGAGCTCGGTGTGACCAAATCCCTGCCCAAGGGAGGCACAGCCAGGCAGGAGCTTTCTCTGGTCCTGGGGGGGGGCTGTTTTTAGGGTGTAGCTGGCGATGGGGTGGTTTGGGGTCAGGGGTTGTGTTACCTGGAGGTGGCGGTTCAAATGCAGTGGAGGTTTTGCCTAAAAATGGAGGGTTTTCCCTAAAAACCGAAGGTTTTTCCCTAAAAAAAAATCCCCTGGGAGCCGCGTGCCAAGGGCAGGATCCTGCAGGAGCTGTTGGGGCTGAGGGAAGTCAGGTCGAGCAGGGGGTGGGGGTCAGTGGCATCTCCTCCCCTCCCAGCCCGCTGCAGTCAGTATTAATTTACCTCATTTGCAAATCGATGAGCCCGGGGCGGCCCCCGCGTGTCCCGTGGCAGGAGCCAGGTGGCAGCCGAGCCTCAGGCAAGGGCAGAGCCATCCGGAGATTTTTGGGTTGTTTTTGGTGGATTTGCTGGGTTTTGTGCTGGCTCTGGGGGCCCCAGGACCCTGCAGTGGTGTCACTTAACGAGCCCCGGGACCCGAATTTGCACCGTCTCCCATCCTTGGCCGCTCTCCTTCCCCTTCCCAGCACGTGGGCTCTGAGTTTTCCCGAGGTTTGGAGCCTGGGCCCAGCTCCTGAGCTGTTCCCTGTCTGTGTAGAGCCACCGGTGTGAAGTTTCCCGACACCACTTCAGGGGGTTTTTGGGGAACTGAAAAGGAATCTGAGTTAGACTTGAATTTTTTTCCTCCTATTTTTTTTTTTTTTAACTGTGAACCCGACCTCGTAGTGCAGCTTAATATTTTTTTTTGCTGTTTTTGTACTGATTTTGTGTCTTTTTGAGGTCTGGTGACGTTTTCCCACCTCCTTCCCTCACGGGAAGCACTGAGGGTTTAACCACTGTGGGTCCCCCTGTGATGTTTTTGCTTAACACCCCCCCTCAAATGTGTAGCTGAAGACCAAGCCTGGAGCAGCTCTTTAGCTGGATTCACGTTTCCATATCCAGGTTATTTCCACATCCAGGTGTTTCCCACCCAGCCCTGCTCTGCTCCAGGGGGAACCCATTCCAATGTTTTAAGGGCTTAACTCCAGCCAGCAGGAGCCATTGAATTCTGATTTAAGAGGGGCAGGAGGAAGGAAACCTTCCAGTATTCCTTGGTTTGTCCCTGTGCTGGGGCTGAAGGCAGGGACTCCTCCCCTGCTTCTCCAGCCCCGTGTCCACCACGGGGGTGGAAGGAGTGAGGTACAGCCAGGACAGGACCTGGAGCCACCCTGGAGCAGCCACACCGAGTTTATGCCCAGGGTCAGCCCTAAACCCCGACCCCGACCGCCCCCCCCCAGGGTGGCCCCAGGCCCAGCTTTGAGCCCCCACCCCTGGCCCTGGCAGGGAAAAGCCATTTTCACGTTTACTGCAGTGCAGGGGGAGCTTCCAGGCTGGGCTGGGCCCCTCCAGCTCCAGCCTTTCCCCATTCCCGTGGCTCCCAGGCCCTGCACGGACCCCCCCACCCCAGGCCTGGGAGGAGGAAGAGGGTCTGGGCCTTTCCCAGTTTTCCCAGTTGAGTTGCTCACCCCCTCTAAAAAGAACACCCCCACTTTTGTACTAGTCTGTGTTTAAAAAAAGTAATAAACTTGAAGTTTATACAATCAGACTAAGCTTTAATGAACGTTGCATGGTTTCCTCATTGAAACTTAGGGGCCACCTTGAATGCAAGAGCTGTTTATTCATATTTTTATTGATGACAAACAGGTTTTAAAACAAAACTGAGACCCAAAAAAAAAAAAAAATCAAAAAAGAGTTAAACACCGTGCTAGCACTGATGTCTGGATTTGTAAAACTCAGAGTTAACTGCTACAAAGGAAAAAACCAGCACAAAGCAGAGGCAAGCATTCCCAGCAGTGAAATAAGGGGGTGAGGGGAGAGGAGGGGGCTACATTACTCATGGATAGCGTTGCACAGAGGGGTCCAGCTTCAACCTATCAGAAAATCTACGCCAACTACGCAGCCTACGAAGGAAAAAAAATTAAAAAGCCCTTCGGCAATGTTAATAAATAAAACAGTCCATCTCACAAGGAAGGAAGGTGGCCTGTGTCTCCATTCTTTCACTGGTTTTAGAAGTCTAAACTCTGGAGGCTTTGGATGAGAAAAGAATGGGTTCTGCCGTTTTGTTTGTGCAGTGCTCGAGCTCCGGTCGCTGCTGAGGGACACGACGGGAGCTGTGAGCGTGTCCCAGGGGCTGGGGGTGATCCACACTCGGGGCAAACTACAGCAAATACAGGGCATGGAAGCAGGGGAACAATCTACAGGAAGGACAGAAATGAAAGGGCTTCCCCCCCGGGTACAAAAAGTGGGGTTGGATGTCGTCTGAAGTACATTCATATGAGAGGTATTTTGAGTTCTCCCCCCCAAAAAAAGACTAGAAACACTTGGAGCCCTTTGAGTATAAAGCTAACTTAACTCCAGCTTGAAAAACACCCAGGTTAGTGGATCACTCTCTACTGTTCCTGGCCAATTGGGAGGTAGAGGTTATTCTAATTTAGGGATCTGCTAAAAATGGGTCTCTGCAGGAATTGTCAATTCTCTCTGCGCCGTTTCTAAAAAGGTTTCGACAGAAATAAAACGCTCCCAGTGTTCCCCTATGACTTGTTAAGACATGGGTACAACTTAGAACTCGGATGGCTTCTCTTTGTGTGCTGTTTGCAGTTCTGAGTCCCCAGCTCGGACGGCACAGCCACGGTGGCCGCTCCCTGAAAACTCCGGGTTTGCCTCAACACCTGAATCTGTCACTTCTCTGCGTAAACCACCGAAGAAGCCACCCCAAAGCCTGACCCATTCTCTCTAATTCCACCCAGCTCTCAGAGGCCACCTTCCACCAACTGCCTGCTTTGTCCGTGTGTCCAACCTCGCTCTGCTATCGTCGTAGAGTCTTTGCTTCCCAACCAATATAATCCCCAATTTCCACTACTCCTGCCCCAAACCCGTGGGGAGCAAAGCAGGCCTGGTTGCATCTTTCCTCCAGGGCCGAAGGGCACAGGAACCCATCCCCTTTCAAGCATAAAGTTCATCTTACAGAAAGGCTGTTTTTTTTTTCACAGAGTAGAGTCCAGACAGTTGCCAATTAAAGCATACAGAAAACACTTTGAAACCCTCCTGCTCGAGCACGCAGGCTCCTCTCATCTAACTGCTATCCCATGTAGGAAGAAGAGGCTGATTGCTGCAACTTTAAATCACACTGAAAGTTCTCAAGGTTGGTGCTCTAATTTAGTTTTGTTTTGAAACTTTTTTTTTTTGTTTTTTTTTTTGTTTTGTTTTGTAATATAAGCTTCTCAGAACAAGGATCTAAATCTCCCAGGTCCACCACTAAGAATTCAGAGACAAACTTCTTAAAAAATTCAGTGCTCCTTTTGAAAGAAAATCTCTTTAAAACCACCTCGTTCAGAATGTGGGCGACACGATGACACAAATTTCAGAGCCAGTGTTGGACAACAAAACCTCCATCTCAGAGTTGAGCATCAGCCACGTCCTGCTGGATTTCTGCTTGGCTTGCTGTCACCGAGTCAGGGACTCTCTCCCTCTTTTCCCCTCTCTCAGATACTCTGCTTCTAAAATGTAAACAGTTACTGCTAAAATATAGTACCCCTTGGAAACGAGACCAACTCTGAGATGAGGGTTTTCCTCTCCCCATCTGCTCTGAAAAGTTAATGCCCTGCTCGCAAAGAGAAGTATGGAATGAAGTGAAACCTGCTTTTAAGGCCCTTCTCTGGAGCTGGGGGTGACTGGGGGAGCAGGGACTCAGCTGACCACTCCTGTTGGGGTGAGTTCCTTCCCAGTGAGGCGCCAGCCAGTCCTTCAGGGCTCTCTCTCCTCTCGGTCAGTCTCCTTGTCTCAGTGAGCTCTAGCAGTGGCTCTCTCGCGCGCTCCTTTCTCTCTCTCTCTCCTCTCCGTTGGTTGGTTTCTTTCTCCTGTTGCTCTCACACAGTGGTGCTTCAGTTTTAGCAGTGGAAAACAGGTATCCATTTTATTTTATTTTTTTTATTACCCAGAATAAAATGCTGATGAACTAAGCTCCACGCAAGCTTAGCTCTTCTTCCTCAACCTGAAGGCAGAAGGAGAGGGGCGTTAGGGGTGTCCTTGGTCCAACACGGCCCAGGGGGTTAAACCAGGGGGAGGGGACAGGTTAAACCGGGGCCAGGGGACAAGGGGGGGTTCTTACACTCTAATACTGTGACAGTCCCGTCACTCCACCATGTTGATATGCACGTTCCCCCTGGTAAGTTGAGTCCTGTGACAGCGCCACGTCAATCTGGGATTTAAACTCATCACCAAGGTAACTGTCCTGGAAGGGAAAGGGTGAGGGAAGCCTCAAGGTCAGTGTCAGCTCAAGTGCTCCCTGGTAAAGCAGAACCCTTGAGGGCTCAGGTAATGGTAAAATCAGAGATTTTAAAAAAACAATCAAATCCTCTGATTTTGGTGCAGTATCTCCCCAAATAAAGGGGTTTTTGAGCTGCTCATCAGCTCAAAGTTAAGCTCCAGCTGAAGCAACATTTCACTTTCATGCCCCTGTGCACTTTGAGAGTCCAACAGTGCAGGGCATGAAACGCTGCAGCTGAGTCACTGAGAGCAGTTCCAGTTTCACTTCCCTCAGGAAGCAGAGGAGGCTGTGCACACACGATCAGCGACACGAATCCCAGGAAAACACCCCAAGAGCCCTGCAGCCGTGCTCACCTGTGATAATTCTGGCTGGGAGAGCCCAGGCTGACTCATCTGTGAGGGCTGACTCATGGAGATATAGCCCTGAGTCAGTGGGCCCTGGGAGAAAGGCTGGGACACCACATCTTGGCTGGCTTGGCTGTTGGGGAGGTTGGACTGGCTCGTGCCAGGAATCCCGAATCGGTTCTTCTGGCGCCCGCCACGGCCGGTCTTTCCTTTGGGAGCCCCACGTCCTGGAAAAATGTTAATCCCAAGCAACAGTGAGAGGTTTTATTGGTGAAAACACATTTTTTATAAAGATTGGGTCCTTCCAGTCCCAGGAAGTGTCCCCTTTTCCCCCCCCGTACCTGCAGCGGGTCCGTTGGCCTGGCCGAAGTATCCCGGGGGTGGCATCGGGGGCATCACGAGGTTGAAGGGGATGGGAATGTTCATGGCAGTGACGTGGCTGGGGCCAGCACTGATCATCCCAATCTGGTCGTGGGTTTGGAAGTACATGTTGGATGGGCGCCCTGAGGAGGGGGGGGGAAAAACCACGGGGATTTCAGGCATCCTCAGTATTTCAACATCAGTTCGTATTCCTGCTTTTCACGGGATGGAGCGTGAGCAGTCGTGGAAAAGGACAAACCTCCCACTGCCAAGATCCACCAGCATCTCTGCTTCAATGTTTATTCCACACTTGAAAATTCCATAAACTCATCTAACACATGCTCATTCCTACAGTCACTCTTTCACAGCACCAGCTGGGATTCCTGAAATGCTCCACACGCTCCTTTTCCCCTCAGTTTTCACTTGCTCTGCACACATCATGTAGGGATTCTATATACAGAGAGCAAAATCCAGGCAGACCCTAAACGTTTTCAGCCCCTAAATTCCGTAGTTTGAAGTTTAAAACTTCAGCAAGTTCAAAATTTTAACAA
The DNA here is from genome assembly GCA_013397565.1 of Ptilonorhynchus violaceus. Classification (NCBI taxonomy): domain Eukaryota; kingdom Metazoa; phylum Chordata; class Aves; order Passeriformes; family Ptilonorhynchidae; genus Ptilonorhynchus; species Ptilonorhynchus violaceus. The sequence goes on from VZRJ01001645.1 coordinate 14,125, forward strand.
GTTTAAAAGTTTTTAAAAGGTTTAGAAGTTTGAAGTGTGTGGGATACCACGCCTCAAGGACTGGTTGGGGGAAAAATAAACCTATAAAAGTTAATTTTGGTAACTGCCTTTACCTTGGCTGCTCCGGTCATAGACGGATCCAGGGATGATGGCCTCACGTGCATCATACATGGCAGTGGTCATGAAACGAGCACCCTGCAAAGATTTTGGGAATTAGGCAAAGCCCTTGCCTAGAAAACCTTGCATTGCAGCTTCAGTGGAAGTTATTTGGGGTAAAAATCCAGTAAAACTCCACAGACCACACAAATGGTGTGGAAAGGACCAGTTCTAATACATAGAAAACCTTTAATTCTTATTTCAGCCACATCTTGAGCACCAGAAATAAGATTTTACAGCAGCCTGTCCCAAGTTGTGAAACATTTTAGAAGTTTTCTGTCTATTTTGAGGCTCTGATAACTCCCTTGCTCTATTCACATCACTCTCCTGTGGTGGCTGCCAAGCTCCCCCCCAATAATCACTTATTTATGTCAAAGTATAAAACTGCAGCTTGAGGGTTAAGTGAGCTTGCCCTTTTTTACACAAACCAGTTCCTTTGTTTCATTCACCTCAGAATTCACCCCTCACAAAATCCTGCAGTTGAAGAGAAATAATAAATTCTTTTCTCCAAGTGCTCAACTCAGGGACAGCAGCAGCAGCTTCCCCCAGTCACGCTGCATCAACCAGGCAGCAAAAATGGAAACTTCTGGAGGTGTGAGGCCGTGTGGGTGGTTCATTGCACCCATTTCTAATTAATTAACCCATCAAGCCCTAATTGCCTGCTGTCAGCAGCCCCTGAGGGCCAGGGGAGGTCACTCACGGGGTTGATGGTGTTGACGAGCTTGCGGGGTTTGCTGAACTGCATGAGGCTCTCCCGGAGGTTGTTCAGTGGTCCCTCCACCAGCACCTTCTGCTCCTTGTAGTAATTCAGGAGGTGATTCCAGAGTGGCTGCTTGGACAGGGCTTTGGGGTTCCCAACAATGATCACTCCATACCTGTACAACGGGAAAAGAACTAAAATTAACTTGGCTGTGTTGTCACAACAGCCCCCGAGTTCTTCTCTCTGGGAGCTCCCGACAGCAGGAGGTGCAGGAGGAGCCTGATGCAACTGGAATTGTTTACAGCAATCATTTCCAGAGTGTGGCAAAACACCTGGAAGGAGATTGCTGCAGCCAGTTTCTCAATCATCACAAACTTCCTCCTCCAGGCTTGCCCAACATCTCAGTGTGTTCCACCACCCACCCTGTACTGGTTTTAAACTGAGGAAGGCAACCAGCATCATGCTGGATTCCACAGCAGCCTTCTTGGAATCAAATCCAGTAAAAAAAAAGCAAAATGGTCAAAAAATGGTTGCTGGAAGTGATACAGAAGCAGATGAAAGGATCTGTCCTGAAAATGGGAAGGACACAGCGACTTCTAAAAACTCTTGATGCCAAATGGTGACAGTGACTGGGATGAGATGAACAGGTAAAAAAAGGCAGAGAATGGTTGGGGTTGAAGGGACCTGAAAGCTCATCCAGTCCCCCCCTGCCATGGGCAGGGACAGCTTCCACTATCCCAGGCTGCTCCAAGCCCTGTCCAAACTGGCCTTGGACACTTCCAGGGATGGGGCAGCCATAGCTGCTCTGGGAATTCCATCCCAGCACCTCCCCACCTTCACAGAAAGAATTCCTTCCCAATATCCCACCTAACCCTGTCCTCTAGCAGTGGGAAGCCATTCCCTGTGTCCTGGCATTCCATCCCTCTCCATGTTTCCTGCAGCTCTCTCCACAAGCCCAGTTTCCCTCTACCTGGCTCTTGTCAGGGCCACGTTGAGCCTCCTGGGGTCATTCAGGAACCCAATTCCCTGGTGTTCGTTGGCCCTCACACAGGAAAGGATAATAAAGTCCTTCTCCCTGCCCTGGAAGGCATCCACACTTGCAATTTCCACTTCCTGAAAGAGAGGAAAACACGTAAATCACGGAAGCAAAGTGCAAAACAGCTCTGTTACCAACAGGCACTGCCAAAAGCCCTGGCCACGCACTAAACCTTCCCATCATCTGACAAAAATGTTGGGTTTGGAATGAGGAATGATTTGGTAATTCCCTGGGCACTAAACAGCTTCCCTAGAGGGGAACAGAGAGTCTCAGTTTAGGAGAAATCACTTTCATGTTCAGTGCTTTATGGTTCTCCTGTTTCCCCCAAAACTGTGGAAATCAGCCCTTTGCTGAGGATGTTGCCAAAAAGTTCTGATTATTCCAAAACCCTGTAGGATGAGAGGTCCAAATTAGCACTGAGAAACCTGAATCAGAGGGACACATCATTCCTGGCACGAGCAGCAGTATTTCCACCAAGTGTCCCTGCAGTGAAAACACTGATCAAGTTCTCAATATTGCAAAACAAGACTATATTAAACATATAATTGTCTTGTTTGTAGCAACTCAGTTTTATGTTTGGTGGAGGAGCTCCACTGATGGGAGGCCGTGTTCCCAAGCAAACAGTGTGACCACCAGGATTTATGGAGCTTGGTTTCCTGCACGTCCCTTGGCATGGGGAGTTGATCCAAGGCACAAGGTTTTCCACAGCTGGAGCCCCAGTGACCTCTCCCTTCTGTGCCTCAGAGGACATTTATTTTAACCAAAATCGACTGCAAACTTCAAAAATCAATCAGCACAGCCTGAGCCTAAAGACAGACTACAAATGAAAACATTGAGAATTTCACAATCTCTGACTTTTGGGCTTCTCTGCAGCCCAGTACCTGGTAGAGCTTGGTGTGCAGGGAGCCACTGAACTGCATGTACTGCACCAGGTACGAGCGCTGCCCCTCGTAGGGGGTGATGATGCCGATCTGGTCTGGTTTGGCCCCAGCCTTGAGCAGCTTCGTGGTGATCTTCTCCACGTTGGCAGCTTCCGTCCTGGGGGCACACAGTGGGTCAGCCAAGGAGGATCAAGGCATTAGGGCTGAGTTTTTAGCAAGTTAATGGATCTAAAAGCCTCCCACATGAGGATACTTCAGTGGAAAGATCAATTTTGCTCGAGCACCGCAATTAATTCGGCTCGAGCTCTGCAGGAACGTTCAGCACTGTCACCTCTTCACTCAGGACATGCACAGAGGAATATGAGCCAAAACCAACATCTCAAAGGCCTCAGAATGACACAAATTTCACCTTATGTGCACCTCCACCTCCTCAGAATTGCACAATCAGACTTCCTGGAACGGCAAACCCCAGAATTCCAAACGGAACTTCTTGGTAGAGTTAAATGTACACGTGTGACTTTTATAATCAAGATCATTAAAAACATCCCACAGATCCTTCAGCTGCTTTATCCTGAAGCTTTAAATATAGAACGTTTCTAATGTCAGTGTCCCCATCAGACAACTGTTGTGCTGTTTGTTTGTGCACAATCTGCTTCTCTGTATCCAGTCTTGCACATGCTGTTCAGGAAACAGACTGAGATATTTTTAATCTCAACTGATATTCTTTTCAGAAGTTGGGCTGGTTTCCCTTCCAGGCACGTGAACAATCATGACCAAGAGGAGCAAAGTGTTTTAAGCTTAGAAGTTGGAATGTGCAGACAAAAGAGTGAGGAAAAAAGTTAAATTCCTATACCTTTTGCACTGCCACCACAATCTGAGATTTAGGATTCTGCTTCAGAGGTCAGTGAATTCAAAATGTGATTTGATCAGCATTTCCTGCTGCAACTTGCAGTCATTTTATTGCTGTCCCAAATTAATCCCACATTAGGTCCTTTATCATCCCATGCTCCTGCTACACCCAGAGAAGGAAGAACTCCTTCACAGAACAATTCCAACCCACTTCAGCTCTGAACTGCTCCCACCTGGAGCCTTCTTCTCCTGGTTTACTGTAAAGGGAGCTCAGGGCAAACCAACCCTGAAACGCAGCTCAGCCTGCACCACCCTTGCTGGCAGCTTTTATTAAAGCAGCACAGAAAACAAGGTTTTGTTCATTCAGAACGAGGAACCAACAGGCCTGCCCTGCTGTGTCCCTGCACACTGAGGCCCAGTTCAGGTGTCAGTGCTTTGCTCACCTGTTTAAGTAAGAGGTGCCTGAGCTGGCAATCTCCTCCTGGCCCTGGGTCACGTAGAAGAACATGGGTTTGTCAGGCTGGGGCCACTGGAAATCAAACCCCTTTTTCACCCGATCAGCTGAGGAGAACAGGGAACACAACAAGTCAGCAGCAACACTTCGGAATTTCCATATCAAAGCACCTCACCGTGCAGCACGCCGGCAATTTTTCTAATGAAAAAACCACCTCAGATCAAAGAATCCTTCCTTTGATGCCTGAAGACTGGGAAGGCTGGGTTGTGAGGAGCCCCTTACCTGCAGTGACCCCGTTCTGGAGAGATCCCTCGTAGAAGATGTTGGAGGGGAAGGCGCTGAGGGCCGGGTGCATCCGGTACTGCACCTGCAGGCGGATGGGCCGGATGCCCAGCACCACCAGCCTCTCGAACAGCGACTGCGACAGCCCAGCCTTGGCAGCCTTCTTGCACATCACCACAGGCCCCAGCTGGCAGTGGTCACCCACCAGGATGAGCTGTGGGGAGAGTTTGGGGAGAGGTCAGTTTGTTTTCTAGAACTTGCTTAGAACAACAGCAATATCCTACTGGAAAATAAAGAGTCATCATTTGGGTTGGAAGGATCTTAAAGCTCATCCAGTCCCACCCCCTACTCACTTTCCACTATCCCAGGTTGCTCCAAGCCCCATCCAACCCGGCCTTGGACACTTCCAGGGATGGAGCAGCCACAGCTTCTCTGGGCAACCTGTGCCAGGGCCTCCCCACCCTCACCGGCAATGATTTCTCCTGAATTTCTAATCCAAACCCACTCTCTGTCAGTTTAAAACCACTGCCTGACATATCAGGAATTAATCATTCTGACTTGTGATAAGCTTGAGATCTCACCAAAGGCTCAGAAACCTTTAGTGTTATTCTCTTTTCAGCTGATTTTAAAATCAAATCTTATTCAGTCTCCAGACTGTTCCAACAGCACCAATGTTCCAGGCCATGGAAACACAAAACTAACAGGACTAACACAAAATAAAGTCAGTTAGGTTTATATTATGGAAAGGGAAAAATTTTGCATCCCCACGTGCCTACACTAGGAATGTTACTGCCCAATGCTACTTCCTGCTGTACTTATAAACTCCTTTTTTAACGGAATCCAAGGATTTACCTGCTTTGCTCCCAGGACAACGGGCACCATGCACTCGGGCTCAGTGGCCTGGGTGCTCTCATCGATGAGGATGGAGCGGAACTGCATCTTGGCCAGTCTGGGATCTCCAGCTCCCACACAGGTGCAGCAGATCACATCTGCATTCTGGGACAGAGAGGGAACAGGAATTCACCACTGGGATATCAAGAGACAGGCAGGGACTGGGGGCTGGGAGCCCCGGAGCCTCACCATGAGCAGCTCGCGCTCCGCCGTGCGCTTCAGCGCCCGGTAACGCTTCTCGTCGGCAGAGGAAAGCTCTCCAGTCTCATCCTTGAGCTGCTGCAGCTTCTGGAGCTCTGGCATGCTGCAAAAAACCAGGAATTCTGCTTTACAGTCCAACTGCCAGCTTTGTAGGATCGCAGTGAAAGTGATTTTTAACTAAACCAGAAGCGATCCCATCAAGCAAATAACGGTGCAACAATGACAAGGTTAATCAGTTGTGTCCATCATTAACACTAAAATTGGTGGTTTATGAATTTCTCACCTATCCATGTTTCTGATCTGGTTGTGCAGTGCCAGGAAGGACACAGGAGAGTCAATGGCCTCCCGACTCTTTGCACACAGACGAACCACTTTGAGCCCAGTCTGGTGGATCTTCTCAGTGAGCTGATCCACAGCGATGTTACTGGGGGCACACACCAGCACAGGTCTGGAAAACATCAGCCAAAACTCTCAACAAGCTGTAAATTTTTTCCATTAGACTTGCAATAAAATACAAGTAATGACACATCCCCTAAAAATATGCTGGGGAAGGAGATTTTCTGAAACGAGCCCAAGTCTTCCCAGGCAAATATAGCTCTGCAGTTCAATGATACAAATGATTTTTGCTTTTAAAATCAAGGTGATTCCTTGCATTAATGAAGTAACCTCATCCATAAAGATTCAGAGAGAGCAGCTCTCACCCATTGCCCTGTCTGGCCAGGTGATACACGATGGTGGCTGATGTCACTGTTTTTCCAGTCCCAGGGGGACCCTGGATAAGGCTCAGAGGACGCTGCAGGACAGTCTTCACAGCATAAACCTAAAAAATAGGATTTATTTCTATTCAGCATTCCAAGCACAGGCTGGTGAAGTTGTTTAACCTCTATTTATAAATCCTTTCTGACATTCTGTGCAGTCAGGAGGAGATGAGGTTACCTGAGAGTGGTTGAGATCAGGGAGTCCTTGTGCTGTGAAGCGTTTTGGCAACTGGCATTTGATGATGACATCTTCCACCTCGTGGCCCAGGAGCTTGTGGTAGATGTACCCAGACACCGAGGTCTCGTCCACTGCAAATGTTTTCAGAGCACTCTGCATTCTGAAAAATCATTCAGAAACATCAGTGTGGCCTCGGGTCAGCCACTCACAGAGGGTCATCAGGAATCAAGCACAAACAGGAATCTACCTTGGAAAACACAGCGATGCCCAACACTTAGTAACAGAATTAAAATGACAAAAATGACACTCTAAGAACACAGATTTTGGGTTTTCCACCATGTGAACATTACAAGGTATCACCAGAAACATGTGTAGAGGAACAGCAGTCTTTGGTGATAGAATCTCTGACAGTAATTTTAGTGCAAGATTTAAAGAAAATCTGCACCCATAATGAATAAAATAATAGGGTAAGAGGATATAATAATAGGATATACTAAAAATAGGAAATTCTAATAATAAGATAATAAACCAACTCCTATCTTACAAAACACAATAGGCTGAAGCCTATTGACCCCACAGCCAAATGCCTTGGCATTTTAACTATTTAAAGCAATTCCAGGAAGCTGAACTACAAAACTGTTTTTCTTCTTCCTTTTCAAGTATTACTAGATAGAAGATAAATGTCCTCCTTTGATATATCTGCAATTAACCCTTCAAAATGAGAAAAAATGACCATTTTATGACATTAATTCCATTTCTAGCCCAAGTCAGGCTCTATGAACCAGGTACCACTGAGATTTCTGCTGGGTGGTGTCAAAGCAAGACAACTTTCCTTGTTCAAAAACACCCACTGAAGGCAAAGAAAAAAAAAATCTACACCGAGTGCCAAGTTTGGAAATGTTGCCTCAATACCTGTCAAAGGACGTGGATTTCCACACAAAATCCACCTGGAAGTTGTGGGTGACTTCCACGGGGGCTCCCACGCTGCTCCTCAGCTCGATGGCAATCTCATCACCATAATCTGTAGAACCTCGTTAAGTAGTAATCTATAGCAAAAATTTGAATTTTATTCTTCCCAATTTTGGTGATTTTCTTCGGCGGATCCCTCCCCCACGCCCACCAATTAAAATTAGCTCGGAATTACTTTGGGACTTATTTAATGACTTCTTAATGACTCCAGCCTTGGATTGGGCCTCGCTGAGGGCTCTCTAAGTAAAGGATACTATCAGGAACTTTGATAACGTGACCAATTCCTTTCCAGAGGGGAGCCAGGTCTCCTTTGTACCTCAGGCAGATCTCATCCCCTTGCATGAGGCGCATGTCTGCAAAGGAAGGGACAAAATCCTCTCAGCAACCATTTCCCACCACAAAAACCTGCCAGAGCTACCCCAGGTCAGCTCCTCACAGTTCTCCAACACTGATTTTGTTCACCAAGCAGAAAAGCCCCAGCAGAACAGACAATCAAGTTGGCATTACCTGAATCAGTCTTTGGCAAAGTGAAATAAGCGATTCTCTTCTTGTTCAAGCCCAGGTCCCACCTGACTGTGATGTTATCTTGGGTCTGAGGGTAAAAAAAAAAAAGGCATCATTATGTTCTGGAAGAGCTGTTTGCCAACCACCACAGTTCTGTGCCTCAAAGCAGTGGAGAAATAACAAAACTCGCTGTTTCAATGTCACAAAAATGTGTATTTAACCTCGGGCTGAGTTCACAGCACCTGCTCAAGGTGAATTCTGTCCTACACGAGTTTATTATGAGAGCCAAAGTCCTGAGCAGCAGCTGTGTTATTCTCTCCCCCACCCTTCAAACACTCATTCGATGTTTGCAGGACCTCACAGAACTCCCATTTCCCTGACTGACAGGGCACTGCGGGTTCTGAGGGTAACAAACACCACGCTGCACTTCTGGGACAGAAGGTGGTTCTTGGAAAGAAAAGCTTCAACACAGAAAAGGTGACAAGTCCCCAAGTGTTTTAAGCTCTTACAAAACCTCGGTGTGAGGGTATTCCTGTCCTGTCCCTCACACATCACCATCACTGCTGTTACAGCACAACAATTAAAATATTTATTTCATGTGAGTTTCCTTCTGTGCTGTGAAGTGACCACGTGTTTGACACCAAAGAATCCCTCAAACAGGCAAACCTCACACAGCTTACCTGAGATTCCTTGAGTTTCTTGTCATAATCTGCCTCAAGCTTGACCAGAGGGCCAAATATATTTTGGTATTGATAAGCATCTTCATATCTAAGCAGGACGTGCTGTGGTTCCTCATCAACACCAGGCTTCTCCAAGTCCTCGAGGGTTGCAGATGGATTTTCCTGGAATTTAAAGCACAGATGTTTTGTTTCAAAGTTTCAAGTATAGAAAAGTGACAACAGAACTGATAACACTTGTGTTTTACTACTATAGGGAGTAGCATCAAGGTGTAACCACCCATTAAAACTACACCAAGGCATTACAAGTCATGGTTCAATCCAGTTTAAGTTTTAAAGGATGCACAAAAAACCCCAATAACTGAATAGAGCGACAATTCCCTGCTGAGCTGGGCATCACCTAAAGCACAAGCAGGTGGAATTCTTGGTATGAGTAAGGAAAGTTGTTTTGTCAGATTGCTGAAGAACCTAAGGGTGAAGCTTTCCACAATTCCCTGAATCCTTTGACCAATTCCCAGTGGCACTGCAGGATTTAAACCTCGTGTGATTTCAGGACTTCACTGCCTTACAGAGTTCCTAAAAGCCTTGTCCTCCCTTCATAAAAACACAGAATGAGCATTTTGGTAAAATATAGCCCAAAAAAAAGCAGGCTGTACCTTCCAGAGCTCCTCCAGTTTGTTGATCTGCTGGGCTGTGATCTGCCGGGCCCTGAGCTGCTCCTGCTCCGAGGGAATCTTCACCAGCCAGGAAAGGAAGCAACGGTCCTGGATCAGGGGCTGCCACTGGGAACTGTCCCAGTTGATGTCCTTTAGACTGCTCTGGCTGGCACATGGCTGCCTGCACAGCCAAAACATGGGAAACATTATTAGATTAGACAAATGTAGGGAAAAGTCTCATGTGGAGTGGAAGAATAGGTCTGGTTTGCTCCTGAAACAAGGAGAAAGTTATTATAATTAAAATAGATACAACTATAAAATCTTCATTTCTGATTTACTGTGGTCTCCAATGGTTCTATGAGCTGAGAGAAAAACACCCTGTGGGAGAGTCACTATTCCATGGCTCCAGAGTCACTTCCTGAACTGATCTGTGACTCTTCCAAAGTTCAAAAATCCCAGGTAAAAAAGGGGGAAAACAGAGCATAAAACATATTTTGGGACAAAATGAAAGCAAGTGTTGCCCTTTAGAAGTCAGGTTATGCAACAGAGCTGGCACAAACAGGGCAGCAAAGGCCTTCTCTCACCTGCACAGCAAAACAACCACGGAGTCTGCCTTGGCTGGGATGAAGCCAAGCAGGAACACGTTACGACATCCGCAGTTGTAACATTCCAAGACAGTCTCTCCTAGAGGTCCATCCTTATGGAGAGTCACCTCTTTGCACTTGGCTCTCACCAGGTGATTCACAATGTGGCTGGAAGCAGAGAGTATAGATTTATATCAAATTAATAGGAGAATCATGTTTAGTCTTAATTGAGTACCTGTTATAAAAGACACAAATAAAATCTATTTATTGTGGCAGACGTTGGTAGGACCTGGCTCTTTCCATCCAAGCAAAGATGTTGGGAACAGTTTCAGGAGTTTCTCAGTGCAGGGATGCTTTGAATGTGAAAGGAAATGGGTACAAAATTGCCATTTTGATTTCCATGATTCCATCATTTACCTGCCAGATGTGTTTCCACGCCCGTTGCAGAACCACTTCTTGCTGGTGTTGCAGTAAACCACACAGGCAGGGTCATGGATCCCACAGTAACTGCAATTCAGAAGGAAAAAACAGCAATTGGCTATTTGCTTATAGGAAAACTCAAATACAAGCTCTAAACCACTCAGCACTGCACAAAAATAAGGGGAAGTGAAAACTGGGGAACATCTGTGTTGATAAAAACATCAAACACGAGCCAGATTTCTGTTTTGAGTCACAAATAATTTAAAACTTCCCACCACTGCCATCCCTGGCGTGCCTGAGCCTGGCATTTATCCCCCAGGGAGCTCAGAGCTGGCCTGAAGTGGACGTGACAGCTCAAACTCTGCACAAAAACCCCCAGAGAGCACCAGTTCCTGTCTCCCAGGAAGCTGCTCCCAAAGACACCTTTCCCTGGTGCCCTCTGGAATGAGCAGGGATTGGCTCTCACCTGCAGGCGTGCACAGGGAGGTCCTTGGTGTAATAGGTGTCCTCTTCATCCTCCTCAAAGTTGAGCTCTGCCAGGAGCTGGCTGGTCTTGGCCACGTTCTCATCCACAGCTCCATTCTGCAGGATTCCATCGGGACCGTTCACCTGGAATACAGGTGGCACATCCAAAAACAGACCCCAAACCCCTCTTCCAAGTAAAAACTTGTGTGTCATTTAAAAGTCTCCAAAGAAAAATGCTGCTAAGAGCTGAAACACACCCATTATGTAACCAATACTTGCTTCATTAGCTCCTGTTTTACAGGATTATTTAAACTCCAAGTGATAAGTAGGAAAAAAGTTAACAGGAGGAGATTGCTTTCCTGCAGATTATATTTTTCCATACAATCTTACAATCAATACTTGCTCCATTACCTCCTGTTTCACAGGATTATTTAAACTCCAACTGATAAGCAGGGAAAAAAAAGTTGACAAAAGGAGATTGCTTTTCTGCAGTTACATTTTCCCCCAGACTTACATAACAAAATTCCATTTAAACAATTCCAGCAGCTGTTTTCTCATCCTGCGTTTTATTCCAGGGAATCTACCTGAGAAACAGGATCTTTATTGCACAGGAATTTCCCCGCCTATTCCTGTTGTTCTCTATCCCCCAAGCTGACAACACATGGACTGCCAGAACCATGGAATTCTGCAACATTTGGTGCTGTGTCAGCAACTTTTCCAAGGCCAACCTTTCTCCTGGGAAAAATAACTCCTTTTTTGGCACTTTTGCCACCAGGAGGGAGCAGAGAGGTGTGGATGTCACACTGGGATTTAGGCATGGCCAGTGCAGGTGTTGCCCTTGGGCTTTCCAAGTGTCCTGGTTTCAACTCTGCAGCCCTGAGGGGCTTTAGCACCTCAACATTAGAAAAGACCCCAAAACTCAGTTCAGACACTTCATTCTTTGACTCCTTAAGCCAAGATTCCACCAGAAGCTGAAGAGGGGTAAGTTTATCATAATCCATGGGAATTTTGAGTGGAAAATGTGGGGAAGGGGCCACTACAGTGACTGCAATATTGACACAATATTAATAATGCATTTGAGGGGAGTGCTGGGGTAATTTCCCTATCACAGGGATAATAGAAGTCTTCAAAAACAAGATTTCTAAAATTTTAACCAGCTAAATAGGACAAAAATCACTCAAGGCCTTTGTCTATGAATACAGTATTTTAACAACATAGATTTAATGCAATTTAATGGTGCAACTTAATTCTGACAGAAAGCTGCTCCCAGGGAGAACACTAAATCTTTAGTAAAAGAAATAAAAGAATAAATAAAAAGTTGCATTTTTAAGCTGTAACTCAGAAAAAGCAAACCCTTCCTCTGCAAGTCTCACTGAGGTTCCACACCAGCCACTTTCAGGACTGCACATTAAAATTTAACAACCAATTGCAAGAGTTAAACTTAAAAACAAGTGTGAACCACTTCACGTTTGCCCTCAGCCATAAGGAAGTGCCCTCAAAGCCACCAGCTCCAGCTGAATATCTCCAAATGAAATGAGATGCATTTGCAAAACATCACCTAAATGGGCTGACTTTTTATTGATGTTACCTCCAAGCTCTGCCCTTCAATAGAAAGAATCAGCCAAAAGGAACTGAAATGTGCAGGAGGGAAGATGGCAAAAGGAATAAAACCCCACCACAGGGGCAGCAGCAGCAGCACAACCCCATTAGTGGGATGAAGGCAAATCCTCTCAGCTCGCTGTGGAACGGCATCTCCACAGATGGGAGCAGATAAATATCCATTTTAAATATCCACTTCCAATTGATAGAGCCATTTTATAAACAGGGAGATAACTTAATAACTGATCACGGCACAAGTGGAATTCCAAAGGCTCACGTTCAGCTGAATTCCTCAGAAGCACAACCAGGAGGCATTTCCACTCCAGAGAGCCACAACACAATTATTTTACACATCAGTTACGCATTTAATACATTATTTTTTGGTGCTTATAAAAAAACGGCTTCCTGAACTGTTTTTTTAAAAAAAAAGCAGCGAAGTTTGGTTTGGGGTTTTTAAGGCAGAAAATGCAGAAACTACAACTGCAAGCTCCCTGTGGTCGTGCACGGGGTGACCGTGCTGTCCCAGCCCTCGGTGAGGCAGCACTGATGTCACCTGTCCTGTGCAAATCCAGCCCCAGCCCTTGGCAGGCTCACAACGAGGAAGTGATTGTTCCCAGCCCTCCTGTGATGTCAGCCCGTGTGCACAGGATTAAAGATCTGGCACCATCGAGCGTGGTGGCAGGGGGGGGCCACTTCTCTATTTTCAAAGTGTTGGCTGAAACTTCTGGCACGGCGAGTTTGGCGGCTCCGGGCCCAGCACTGAGGTGCCACAAAACTGCTCCCAAGCGACTTCCTCGCTCCTTTCCCGGCCTCTAAAATATTGTTGGAGACAAGATAAGGTCCAGGGGGCTGAGTTAAAGGAGTGGGATGCAGGGAAGCTGTGGCTGCTTCGTCCCTGGAAGTGTCCAAGGCCAGGCTGGAATAACCTGGAAGGTGTCCCACGGCAGGGGTGGGATTGGATGGGCTTTAAGGTCCTTCCCACCCAAACCATTCCAGGATTCTGTGATTCTACAGCCTGTAAATCCCTAAATCAGTGGTCATAGAATATTCCCATCCCAATTCCTGCTTCTGGCTCCCACACCCCACCCACCCCAGGAGCAGATCCCCAGGTGCACACACCTGTAGCCACTTCAGGGAGCTCTGCTTTAAAGTGGTGCCTTTCAAGCTGTAACAAGAAATCTAATTGCACTTAAGGAGGGATTTTGCTAGAAAAGTCCTTCTGGAAGTTCAGCCCCAGCAGTTCTGCTGATGGATTTCATCACCACAATGTCCCAATCCAGGGAATTTCCTCCCCTCACGCTTTGAAAAAAAAAAACCCACATTTTTGGAGTTGTATTGTCATTCATAGATTCTTTATTTAAAGCTATCAACTCTTTACTGTGCTTTGTTGTAATCTCTCAGCGAGGGTGATTTGCTTTCCCTTTCCAAAGGAGGAAGTGGATGTTGGGGAAAGCCTCACCCCACAGCCCCGGGAGGGAGCGGAGCTTCCAGATGGGACCTGAGCTACGACGAGTCGTTTTGCCAAGACAAAAAAGGCTTTGTTAGGGCTGGAAATTAAATCCAGCCTCCCCAGTCTAAACCACAAACCTAAAACTGCCCCAGCCTCCTTGAGCCACTCCAGGAGCTGAGTTCACACATCCACACCGTGGGTCCCATCAGCACAATCCCACCCACAGCAGTGAAAAAATGAGGCAGGAATGAGAATTCCAGAGAATCCCTGGGTTGGAAGGGACGTTAAAGCCCTGCCAGGTCCAGCTGTCCCATCCAGGGACACCTTCCACTATCCCAGGTTGCTCCAGCCTGGCCTTGGACACTTCCAGGGATGGGGCAGCCACAGCTGCTCTGGGCAACCTTTAAATTCCTCTTGAAACGCTTAGGAAAATCTATCCTTATGTTTATTTAATTACAGGAAACAATGGAAATACAATTTTCTGAAGTAAAACCAGCAGGAAATGTTTCTGCTCTACTCCTACGTTTGCCAATTGGACACTAATCCATTTTAACATTCTCTTCAACTATTAATTAAGTATATGTTGGGAAAGGAAGTTCTTACAGACTGAATCCATCACATTTTCCTAAAAAATGAGGTGCTCTGCATTGCTCAACTCATCTTTTTCAACACCTGCACACTAAAAAAGCACCAGAAACAGCAGAGTAGAACTTTACACCTCCAATATTCCTCAGCTTCAAATAAAGATATTTATTTAATTAACTTTAATTATAATCACAGGGATAGTATTTCATTAAGCAAAACGTGATCAGTTTGAGAAGTTATTTAAGGTGCCCCCTGCCAGAAGGCACAACAAACTTAAATTATCTGGTGAGGGCAGCAAAATTTTCCCCAGAACCTTTTAAAAAAATCACCTAATTTCTGATTTTTATCGGTCCTGAGCCCGTTGAAAGGGGCAGGTCTGAGCAGATCCCAGGGTTTGTTTTATTCCACTCAGGAGGAAACAGTGCCTGTGCCACCTCTGAGAGGCCCTGTCGCAATAGGTCCATTCCCCCTCCTAAAAAATCACATTTTTAAAGTCAAAATGAGGACCAGGGTGACCACAAGAGTTTGCAGAAATATAACTACACCCTGATTAAAAAAAAAACCAACATAAAATCACTTTCCTTCTTGCCAGGACAGACAAACCAGTACCTGAAAGTGCTCTCCAGATCTTTTATTACCTTTTTTTTTCTTTTGACTTCAAAGGTTTTTCAAACATGTTTAGACAAAAAAAAGACCAATTAATAACCCTTTTGTCTGGTATTTTAGCTTATGAGGCTTATTTTGGGGTGGTTTTTCTTCTCCTGGCCACATATTCTCTACTGGGAGTTTTGGAGTGATCACAACCCATTGAAGGTTTACAATTAAATTTTATTAAAATTCTCTTTTTTAAGAATTTAATGTACAGTCTGACTGTCCACAGAAATGATTTTACTACTGGTAGAAAATAATTCTGATCTCTCAATGCTCAAATTCGATCAATTCTACCAAACACAAAAGCTGCAAATAACCAAACAGCCCAGGGCTCTCTGCCTCATAAACACAGTGACCTGAGCATGTCCCTGCTGTCTTTTTGCACTTTCAGGCACAAAAAATGATTCCATTTATCCTGGGATAAACCCCCAGGACAGGATAAAACCTTCCTCAGTCCTGCCCTGCACACCTGTGGATCCCCAGGGCTGGATGAGCTCCCTGTTCCCACTTTCCTCCACTCCCAGACCCAGATGGGGCAGGTTTTGCAAGTAAAAGGATAAAAAAACCAAGTCCACGGTGTTTGGTTTGGGATAAAAACTTACCTAAAGCTCTCAACTCCTCCTTAAACTCACCCTGTAACACGTGGATGATGCACAAGCATGTAATTGTTAATAATGGCATTTCACGAGTCTGTAAGGAAACTGAATATTCCATGATCTTTAAAGTGAAGAAAAGCGTGACTTTTTAAAAAATATGGGAGAGTTCTTCAGTGTTTTTGTTGTTTACTAGGGCACAGTCAAGAAGCAGCAGTGAGATTGTTATCTTCATTTGCACTTCTTGCGAGCACAAAATCCTAATTCCTCCCCTACCTTCGCATTGTAAATTGTTAAACAAACACAATTTAATTGTCTTTTATGCACCAACCATCAACAGACTGTAATAAAGGTAAAAGAAAAACCAACCTAAAAGCTGTTTTTAAGCCACGAGGAACCTGAGCTCAGAACTTGTGTCAGGCCTGTCCTTTCCGTACAACCCCCAAACAAACCAGCCCAACAACGGTGCAGCAAAAAAGGCAGGAAAAACCCCCAAAAAATAAAAATAATGGTAACGATAATAATAAATGAAAACGCGTTTTAGCGACAGGAAGTAAAAAATTAAAGCCGAATTTCTTCAGCACCCAACTTTCGATAACCAAACACCCCCCAGAGCCATGTTTTTTTTAAGGGAAAAAAAAAAAAAAAATCTCTGAACTGACCCCCAGCTTCGGTCGATTTTTTTTTTTTTTCCAGTTCCCCATCGCGGCGCCACAACCATCGCGACACGGCCAGCCGGCCACAAGTTTTATCCCTGGAAAAACTCGCTCCACGAGCGTCCAATTCCCGCTCCCC
>VZRJ01001645.1:33597-47839 GCA_013397565.1 Ptilonorhynchus violaceus
TATCCTGGGATGGAACAATTCGGGTTAGGGGGAAGTGAGGGTGGAGCAGGGATGAGGTGGGGAAGGAGGAGCTCCGGGGAAGTTCACACCCTGGGTCACAGGAACGTCCTGCAGAGCAATAAATGCAGCCAGGATGTTCATTAAGGAGATTTAATCACTTTATTTTCCCACCTGCTCTGTTGACATCTCTTTTGGTTTCATGTTTAGGGAGCTCAGAGTGTTTAAAAATCCCAGAATCCCAGGATGGTTTGGGTTGGAAGGACCTTAAAGCCCATCCAATCCCACCCCTGCCATGGGCAGGGACAACTTCCACCATCCCAGGTTGTTCCAGCCTGGCCTTGGACACTTCCAGGGGTGGGGAGTCCACAACCAGTCTGTTCCAGAGCCTCACCACCCTTATAATAAAGAATTTCATCCTAATTCCTCCTATTCTTTTTTTGTCTGTTTTTCCTTTTGCTTGCCTTTTCCTTAAAACAAATCTTAAATGAAAATTCCTTAAAACTTTACGCTTGAATACCAATAAATGGAAGAGCAAAAAATACTGGCTCTGTTGTTTTTTTTAAGGAAAAAAATTCTCCTTTACACTGACAAAATTTCAATAAAGTCGTTTTTATTCATAAAAACACTAAAACCATAGGGAAAAAACGTTGGAGACATGGGAATGAGATTCCAGTGCCGCTGGGACACTTCTCCTCAGTCACCACGAGAGGGACACAGAAGGAAAGCAAATGGAGCTGGGAAAGACAGAATCCAAGGAACAGCTTGAAGTGGGATCATAGCAACACACATTTGCCTTTTGTTTAGGAATATTTGGGATCACAGCATTCCAAAGCTCCCTTCATCCCATATAAGCTTTACAAAGCTTCCCAGCCCTTAGAAAATCTGCTGAGAAACACGAAGAGCTAAAATGGATCTTTTCCCAGAACTTCCATCATCTTCCCTCAGCCTTTTCCCTTTGGAATGTCCGTGTGGTGTCGGGACAGGGAGAGGCTGGGCTGGCTGGGATTTTGTTCCATCCCGAGCTCCTGGAGCAACAAATCCTGCAGCACTTTGTGGGCTTGGGGAGGGATTTTTGTTTATTCCCAGTGAATTTTCACTAATTGGTGGCCGATGATGCAAATGCGGGAAGGTCCCGGCTCCTCTAAAATTCCTCCATGGAACAAGGGGAGCACAAAATCCCTTGGAGTAAATATTGAATCTTCAGTGGGCTCTTGTGGAATTCAAAAGCCCAGTCCTGAAATGCACTGGATTGAAAAGTAAAGCAGTGTGGATTTTTAGGGATCTGCAGTTGGTTAATCCTTAATGGCAGCAAAGCTTCACTTCCAGCCCTGCTGGGCCAGAGCATCCCAGGCTGGGATTGGGATAAAAATGCTGGGAGAAAGGAAAATGGGGGGAAAAAAACCCGCTATTTTTGTTAAATTATAGCTTTATACACTTCAGTCTTAACACATTTCTATGGCAGCATTTTAATATCTCATTGAAAGACTGTTGAGTGCTGGGACACTGAGTGGTCATTTTGACATTTTTACATTTTTATAAAGCCCTTTGATGCCCACAATGTTTTCACAAGCTAAAAACACCCCAAAAAGGGCTATTAAATAAATATAAGATTTTTTTTAAGGAGCCAGCTTAGTGCTGGAAGTGCAAATCCAGCTTTGATTTCAGGGGTGGAGTAGAGAAAATTCACAAAAACGGGCTTTTACTCCTGATTTTTTTTTTTGCTTTTATCCTTCAGCAGATTGTGATAAATCTGTTTAATTCTGATTTACCTGCAGGTTGAATTGTGGATGTAGAAAATATTCCAGAACAAGTTATGAGAGTGTAACTTAAGGAAAAGAAGGAGAAGATCTTGGCATTTCTCCAGGGATTTTGAATGAAGAAAATTCTTAGAAATTAAGGTGGTGAGTGAGATTAAAAGATAACAGATGATAAAAGATAACGGAATCAATGAAAGGCAGGAAATGAAACTTGGTGCTTTGAACCAGTTCCACTAAGCCAAATGGACACTAAAAAGCCAACCAATCGTTCAATTGTAATTTTAATTTCAAAATCATAATTAAAAATAGTGGATTTCAGTACAAACCTTGAAATCCTTCCCTCCAAAAATGGATTCAAATCCTTCCTAACTCCCTCTCCCTGAAAACAGCCGGAGTGTTCATCCTAAACAACACCAGGTTAGCACAGGACCTGGATTCAAGGAATTCTTGTAGGGAAAAAAGCTTTTTATGGACAGAACTGGTGGCTTTTAGTAAGTTTTTAGCTGCAAAATTACCACGAGAAGTGATGTGAACTGGCCACAGAAGTTCAAGCTCGCTAGGAAAAAGACAAGAGTTTGTAAAATCCAAGAAAAAAAAATGGCTGGAATTCTTGAATATATTCAGGAAGATATTTGGGAGTATCTGTTCCCTGTTAAAGCTGTCTCTGGAAGGAGCAGGGTTGTTAAAAATCCTCAGTTTCTAAAGGGGCATCGACAGCTCTTGGAATGGGATTTCTCCAAACCAGATGTTGTTGTATCTGGGCTTCAAAAACAAAAGTTTGGAGCTCTTGATGGACTCCAAAGAGTGTCCCTGTTTGTTGGGATTCCTGGCAATTTTCCTGGGCAGATGGAGGTGATTGTGGAGTAATGGAAAATCCAGGCTTCACACAGGGCTTGGATGTGTGTGTGGGGCTGGTGATCCTCCCTTTCAGTGGGGAAGGAAGAGAAGAGTGGGGAATTTTCGGGTTATTCTCATGGAAATTTAGGAATATGTGGAGTTTTAGCAGCCTGGTTTTTGATGTGGTGACAGCTGATTTCTCCTCAAATTGTTGCTGTTTCACAACAGGTTTTTAATTTTTGGGGCAGGCAGCACACTTAGGGTTAAACAATGAGGTTGGGTTTGTATCTTTAAAAGAACAAAACATTTGAAAATGGGGATTTTTGGAGTCCCACCCTGGCTTTTTCTTTGCTTTTTGTGTAAGGGAAGAACTTATTTACATTCTCTGCATATAAAGTAAATCCTTCCAAGGAAATCCTTCTTTCCTGCCGTGGGACAAGTCTGTTCCTTTGGCATTTGACAATGAAATAATGCAAGGAATCAATAACTGGGCTTTGGCTGAGTGTCCCAACATGTGCAAGGTGTGTTTGATCCCATCACGTGGCTCCATGACTTCCAGGAGGGCTCCAGCTCCCTCCATCCAGGAAGGCCCTGAAACATGAACCATTTCATTTTCTGGCCTCCAGCTCTGAAGAATTTCCCTCCCTGCCTTTCACTTCTCACTTCCTTTGGATGTCAAACACAGAATTTGGAAGGCTGGTGATATTTTATCAAGTTTCTCTTCCTTTTTTGCCTAAAAACCCCAGATTTAGAATGGAGGGACCCCAAAAGTGTTGGATGTTGTTTTGCCATCATGGAAGCCTTTCCAAGGAGCCTGTGTTTGTCATGTCTGGGGTGATGCAGAGCAAGAAGAGCTCGGTGCCTGAGCCAGCCTGGTTTTGGGAGGGGGAGAAGCTTGAAGTGGAAGGAATGTTTTCCTTGCAGAATCTTGTGGATTTGAGGAGGAAGCCAGCCAGGACTGAAGTCAGGTCATGAATGGTTGCAGTGTAGTTTTGTAATGCCTTCCCAGAAGTCAGGAGTTCCTTGGAAATGGACCCAGGCCACTGGTGGCATGTCACCAAACAGGCTGTGAAAAGATCAAGAGGACTGTGGGGTCCCAGATTTTCCCACATTCCGGAGGGGGAATGTTCCTATTCCATTATGGCACCGACATCCTAAAAACAGAGGGATCCTTAAAACGCTGGAAAAAACCTTTCCCACCATCACATTGATGTTTAGGAGTTTTCCATGTGCTCCCTTTGCTAAAGGTTATTGGTTTTCCCTTTTTCCATGGCCTGCTCCTCGGGGGGGATCCTCCCACCCCAAACTGGTGGTGCTGGTTCCTATCCCTGCCCTCACGCTGGACCAGGATCGTGCTGGCAACACCTCGGGACCTCTCTGGACCTGCCCCAAGCTGCTCTTCCAGATCAACTGGAGCCTCTGCCCTTGGCTTTTCCATGTGCTGTGTGAGGAGGCAGAGTTCCCACTGGGGAAGGCAGCCAGCTGGACCAGGAATAAATCACTGGAAAGGGTCTGGAAGAGCAATGGAAAGAGAGAGATAAGGAGTGTGTCCACGCTGTTCCCTCCAGCGTCACGCCATTCGCGGCGGTGCCGGTTGGGATTCACATTCCAGAAGCTGCTACAGGTGCTGAAGTGGAGTCTGGGAACAGGGATCTGGAGCTGTTTGTCCTGAACACGTAATTGCTGGGCCTGATTTATGATCAAACAGAAGTTTGCAAACGGTTTCTCAACCCTGCTCCAGAAATCCATGGGCCTGATGTCATGTGGAGAGGGCCCAGAACACGGAATTATTTTTATGGAGTCGTTAGCAAGTGTTATTAAAAAAATGAGATCTTAAACTGGATCCTGCAGCCTTTTTTTTTGGGGCCATAGGATGAGGGCAGAGCAAAGGTGCTCTGGAGACCTTCCTGGTGTGGATGTGTCATTCCAGTCTTGGACAAGACTCTCCAATTTTAGGCCTCCTGCCTTGGCTCCGGATGAGAGCGTGGCTTTGCTGGAGGAGGTGATTGCAAAAGGGGATGTGAGGAAGGTCTGGAGAGCAATAATTTTAAACAGCACTTCAGCAATGATGTCATTCCGACTGAAAAATAATGTTAAAGTTTGGGCAACGAGTTCCTTTGGAGCAAAAGGAACCCGGGGCCGGCAGCCAGGAGGGGGAAGAACTACAGCAAAGGGCCTGTGGAAAATCCAGAGCGTGGAAGGTCATGATGGAAAACAGAATAATCCTGAGGAAAGGTGGATAAATAACCTGGAATTTTCTGTGAGCATGAGGGGTTATGGGAAATAGGGGGAGGAAGGTGCTACAGCTCTGGGAAGGGTGTCCACTCTTCTGTGTGGAAGTCAGAAGGCAAATCCTGGGGGAGCTGGAGCAGCAGAACAGCCTGAAGGATTGTTGTGATCCCAGACTGTGATCCCAGAGGGATCCTGAGCTGTTCTGGGGCTCAAAAACCCCCTGCATCCACCTCCGGAGTGAGGAGGCCAAAAGGCTGAAACAACCAAGGGATGTTATTCCAGTGGATTTGGCAACTTGGTGAACATCAGGAGACATCCAAAATATCATCTTTGTGGAGTTTTTCCTTTCTAGGATGACTCATGGGCCGGGTCTGTGGATCCCCCTCAGGCCAAGGTATAGGATCAGCCCTTCCCATAGAGTTCTAAAAGAATTCCCACTAATTCAGCCATAACCAGCTGGAGGCCTGGTCAGCTTTGGACAAAGCTGCACGTGCCTTGCACTTTTCCTCCTTTTTATCCCTCTTTTGTTCCCTATTCCACTAGAGGCCACCACAAACCTCAGCTGGGAAAAAAAAAACCCCAACCAAGCAAGCAAAGGAAGGGGCACCTGCAGCTGGAAATGGCAAAAGCTCCTGGTTTAGAAGGAGATTTAGGACTTGGATCTCCTCGGGAACAACTTCTCTTCCCGCTGCGTCGGGAGTAACTCCCGGCAGTGCCTCGGAGCCAGGCAATGATCTCAGGCTGTGAGATCAGATTTTGCTGAGTGTACAGGGTTAGGCTTGTTCATTCCTCTCTCCAGAAGTTCCCCTCTCCAACCCAATGCCTCGATTTTTGATTTCCTTGGGAAATCTTGGCCCTCCGCAGCGGCTTTCGCTGCGTTTCGTGTGCAGGGGCTCGGCTTTGCCAGCAGAAAGTTGCTTTTGTCATTCCCATTTTCTTCACCTGAGGCGTGGGGTTCCTGGAATTGTGTGTGCTTTCCTGGAAGAACTGGTGGAGGCTGTAATGGCTTGTGCAGAAAGCACTCAAAGGCTCCAGAGATGTCCAGGGGGAGCTGGAGTTTGGGGAGAGCTCTTGGAATTCTCTCTCCTCGTGGCTGTCGTTGTCTCAGGAATTCGGTGTCGCACCCAAAGTGCTTTGGATTGAGGAAAAGCTCATGGAAGAACCTGGCCCTGGGCTGGCCAAAAGCAACTGGACTTTTATTGAAGGATCAAACCTCTGAGTTCCATGTGGAGTTAAATTTAAAGGAATCTGACTGTCACAACCCCCTGCCCCTGCAATTTTTGGGTGGGAAGAGCAGTTTAGATGAAGCAAGGAGTGACTCCACAGACCATGATCCTGAAAAATATTATGGAAAAGAGTGGATTTGCCCTTGAGGCTGTTTTTCAGCTTTGGGTGGGGTCGGGACAAGGCACTGCCAGCACTCTCCAGAGCCAGTTCATTCCTGTGAGATTTCTGGGCTGATATTTTCTCGAAAACTCCAGAGGTTTGGATCGGTCTCCAGCCTCCCATCTCTTCTGGAGAGCTTCCCACCCCTTGTGAGCCTGCACACTCCGTTTTTCCATTCCTCTGGAAGTGAAAAAAAAAAACAAAAACCAACCACCCCAAAACAACCCCCCGGTCTGGATGATGTTGAATTTTCCTCTGAGTTCATCAAGGATGTCCCAAGAAGCAGCATTTTTGGATGGGGCCAATCGTCTGTAATGTCTCAAAAAGCCGAGGCAAATAAAATCAAATAAAATGTGTGGGTGAGAAGAGATGGGTGATAAGAGGGAATGGGAGCCAGGAAAAGGATGCATTTAGGAGCCAGTGCTTGTTCCCACGAGCCATGAGGAGGGTGAAAGCAGCACTTCCATGAGTGCAGCTGTTGGTTGGAACCTCTTGGATGAATTATTTGGATATTTGCACTTGTTCAGAAGCCTCGGGCACCTGGAGGAAGGAGCACGGAGCCTTTGGAGCTGTGGGAGCTGCAGCTCCGTCACAGCTCAGGGCTGAGAGGGGAGATGCTCCTGCCTGGAGGAGCTGAGTGTTCCCTACCAGGGCTCACTCTTAGTTCTGCTTGGAAAATCATCTTTATCTTGGAGGGAATCCTTTGGAGAGGGACAAAGTTCCTGAAGGTGTTCAAGGCAGGTTTTAGGGAAAAGGGTTCATCCTTGTTTGCTCGAGATTAAAGATCAGCTGGAGTGGGGGGCAAGAAAAAGAGATGGAGACAAAGCTCTGCTCTGCCACCCCCAGAAGAGGAAGGATTTTATAAGGAAAAATCCCATTT
The DNA here is from genome assembly GCA_013397565.1 of Ptilonorhynchus violaceus. NCBI lineage: Eukaryota > Metazoa > Chordata > Aves > Passeriformes > Ptilonorhynchidae > Ptilonorhynchus > Ptilonorhynchus violaceus. Next base: position 40,690 of record VZRJ01001645.1, read on the forward strand.
TATCATTCAATGCTCATTTTGCATAAGGATAACGAGACCACTTTAGAGAACAACCTCAGCAATTTGCTGGTGCTTCCTGTATCACTCCATTCCTCGTGCCCTCCAGGAATCTCCAGATTCCATGACAGAAAAAAGCACCTACCCTTGGGAATTTTCATTGTAATTCAGAAAGGCTTTTCCCCCATTTCCCTGTATAAGAAAAAGCCCTTTTTCTGCACAAAACTATTAAACGACTCCTATTAAAACTGAATTTAAGTGAATTTAAGTGAATTCAATCTCTTCCTGAGATGAAACAGAGAACATTACATTTAATAACCAATTTCTTTCCCCCCTTTCTTTTCCCTTTTGAGTTTGGAGAAAGGGAATTAATATGCAGTGATCGACCCTTTCTTCCTCTCCTTACAACTTAAATCTAATTTCCAGCAGGGAAAAGGTTTCTGTCTCCTGCCAACAGCTGGCTGCAAAATCATTTGTACAGAGCACCTCTTTGATCACTGCTGTCCTGAAAGGACCTGATTGCCGGGTTTGCTTCTTTCCAGCTGTTCCATCATCCCAGATCTCTTCCTGCTGGATTTGCTGGGGTGGGGGGGTTAATGGAAGCAGCGAAAAAAAGGAAAAATGGGAGGGGAAACCCAGCCCCTGTTGCAGTCAGGAAGAGGCAAGAGAGCTGCCATTAATCCTGAATCAACACTTAATTAAAAGCTGCAGCTTTTTGCTGTGTATTCAGGAGACCTGGACGGGTTTCCTTAATAAAACCCTTGGCTTGGAACGTTTCCCTCGGGATGCCCACAGAAAGGGCAGCTTTGTGGTCGGCCTGGGCACGGCTCGGAGCTGCCGGGAGAGGCACCTCACAAGTGCCCACTTCATCCCTGCGGGGCAGGACGGGCCGTGGAGGCTCCAGACTTTTCCCTGGGGCTCCTCGGGATGCGCCCGCAGAAAGCCGGGCTCTGTCTCCAGGGATGGAGGCTCCACCTGAGGGCTCCAAACCCTCCTCCGGCTCATCCTTGGGAACACAGGAATGCCGTTATTCCCGCACAAAACGTGCGTTTGTGTGCAGCCCCCGAAGCCACCGCGGGCAGACGGCTCCAGCTCCATCGGGGCGAGGAGATTCCCAGGATCCCTCAGCTCCAGGGTTCTGCCTGTCCAGGGGTCGGTGCCAGATGTTCCTTCGGAGTTCATAAATCTTGGGATGTGTTCAAAGCCGAGTCAATGCTCCCTAAGAGATGTCCCAGGGCTATTAAAGCGTGGACGTGCTGTCTGCCCACCTCCCCCGTGATCTCAGAGCCCTGAGCACTTCCAGTCCTGCCTGCGAGGAGCCAATTCCTGTTTACTCCCTGCCCGAAGACCCCTGGATCACAAAAACGAGGACCTTTGGACCACAGACGTGGATGGGATGCATCATTTAGGGGGGGAAAAAAAAAAGCCAGGCTGCTTCGAAAAGCTCTTGTTTTTGAGCTTTGCCATCCCTCGGAGTTTTGGGAACACGGAGCAGGGGATCTGTGTTATTGTCATTAGGACTCTGGGAGGTGTTTTTTAGGAGCAAAATCCAAGAAAAGGGAGACCACGGCCAAAGGGCTTTTGCTGGGAAAACCTGCCTGAGTGAAAGTCCCGACGATAATTCCCAGCAAGCCGCGATGGCTGAACCGTCTCGGGAGTCTGCATCTCCCTCGGTCAAAACAGCCCTCAGCCTTCTCCTCTCTTCCAGGACAATTCCAGTTAATTATTCCCAGTTCCCTTACGTGTCTGAGCTCCCGCTGGCTCCTGGAGCGAGAGGAGCTCATTGTTACAAATGAGCTTCATCCAGGGCTCGAAATCTTTATTGTCCCTGCTCGAAAATGGCATGAATAGTAAAGGAAAAAATGCGGGATGTTTCCTGTAAGGTCTTAACGACCCTCCTGGGGGTGGGATTACGCCATGTGCCGGGGAATAGCTTGGAGCAGGGTGGCTCTGGCAGCATCCCCACCCCCATCTGCAAGGCTCGTTACTGGAGAGGCCGGGAAAGGATGGGACGCAGCTCTTCCCGAGCCCTGCTGGGATCAGCCCTTGGGATTTGTCACCCTTTGTCCCTGCCAGGCCCCAAAGGGGCCGATCCGGGGTTGGTGGGACCTTCCTCGGCCTCCTGCCCTCGGCTTTGTCAAGTCCATGTTCATTCCAGGTGTCTCGGTTCTCCGGGGATGGGATCGTGCTGACACAACGGCTCCGGCAGTTTGGAAGGGCTGGGATCACCTGGGAACACCTCACAGTGCTGGGCCCTCCCCAGGGGCACACAGGAGAAGGTCAGAACCCAGCTGAGCTTCTGGATCGTGTTGGAATAAAGGATCATGCCCAGGGTGATCCTGATTCCCTGGCTCTGGAGAGACCTTGGAGCTGTGATGTGGATCTGTCACTGGTGGCAGCTCCTGCCATCCCTGAGTATATTCCCTGGATGGAGCTACAGGTGACCAGGGAACCCAACTCACCTGGAAAGCACCCCCAGGAGCCTCTTCCATCCCTCCTGCTGCTCCCTGAGGCCTGGAAGTTCAGGATCACACCAGTTGTCCCTGTGCACTCACTTTTTATTCCACGGAATCCCAGACTGGTTTGGGTTGGAAGGGACCTAAAATCCCATCTCATTCCACCCCCTGCTCTCTGAGACTCCCACCGAGGTCACCAGTCCAGGAACCTGCTTTTCCATGCCCCATTCCTCTCCTGAGGAAGAAGGAACCCTCTCTCCAGCCCTGGAACTGAGTCACTTCGAGCCTCAGCAGCTTCAGTCGTGCAAATCAGTCGAGCCTGGAAGGCCACAGCTCCAGCCAGCTCTGGAATCCCAAATCCATCTCTTCCTGGAGGAGGGGAATCTCCACTCACAACCTTTGGCAGGGAAAGACGCTAAAAAAAAAGCAAGGGATGAGCACATCCATCCCAAATAAGTGATAGCACACATTGTCTGGGCAGCTGATCTCCCTGGAAGTGACACATCCTGCCCACGCTGCCTGGGAAGGACACGGGACAAGGCAGGAATTCTGAGGATCAGGGAGAGAAGCTGGATTTTCCAAGAGGAGAAAATATCAAACAATGGGCTTTAAACTGCCAGGGGAGAGGGTTTAATGGGATATTGGGAAGGAATCCTTCCCTGGGAGGGTGGAGTGGGGCTGGGATGGAATTCCCAGGGATGCTGTGGCTGCCCCATCCCTGGAAGCGCCCAAGGCCAGGTTGGAGCACCCTGGGATAGTGGAAAGTGTCCCACTGGATGGGCTTTAAGGTCCTTCCAGCCCAATCCATCCTGGGATTCTGTGAACTGGAGTTGCACCCATTTCATCAGGAGAAGATCAACGAGAAGCTCCACAAAGAAACTGGAATTTCCCAGCAGTTTTTTTTCCCAGCTTGTCCTTACTTCGAGTGCTCCCGTCGGACATTTGCGAATTCCCAAAACACACCATGGAAAGAGCTGGACGCTGGAGTTGGGAGGCCTGGCTGCCAGCAGGATCCTCGGTCGTGTCCTACCTTTCTGCTCTGCCTCCAGACAAAACAAAACAAAAAATCCCTGCTTTTTATAAAGCCTGCAAAACAGGATTGTCCAGCTTGCTCCTGTACAAATCCTGATTTCATCCGTTGCTAAAACACCATCCCAACAAACAGGATTCCAAGAGGATCCGCTCGGAGCTCCTGGCAGTGCCGAGGAAACAACACTTATTAAGTCAATAATATAAACCAGTAGCAGCCAATGCTGCGGGCTCATTATTGGACATAAACACCCCGAGTGATGCAAATATTGGAAATAAATCCATCAGCCCACGGGAGGAGCAGCCCCATTCCCTCCATCCCTGGAATAATCCTCGGCAGGCTGTGGTTTGTCACACTCCTGAGGAATCCCAGCCGGCTGCGCTCCGCTTCGTGTCCCTCCGAATTCCTCAGGAAATCAGGGCACTAAAGACCCTTTGGAAATCATTTGTCGTGCTTCTCCTTCCCTTTAATCCGTGGCAAAGGGCGATGGTAGGGAATGAAACCCGGAGGCAGCTCCGTGGTGCACTTTAGCAGGAGTTTTTTAACTTTATCCTTTGTTCCTCCAGGTGTTTTCTTCCCTGTTTGTGGAATTTGAGCCGTGCCGATGCTGGGCCACCAGCACAGGGAGCACAGGGATTGGCACCTTGGGACAAGGACACCTCCCAGGAGCTTCCTTTGAGTAAGGCTGGGCTTTCAAGCACCATTTTTATTAGGATTTATTAGGGTTTATTAGGGTTTATTAGGGTTTATTAGGCTTTATTAGGGTTTATTAGGATTCCAGGATCCTGTGAAAGTATGGAACTGCAATACAAGTTTTCCAAACTATAAAGTGACTTCAGAGAAAGGACAAATCTGCTCCTCGAGTCCACAGGGAATGAGAAAAGAAGGAATGGGCTTAAATTGCATCCCTTAAAACAGTGGGAATTTCACCTTGGCTGCTGCCTGGGGTGGCTGTGGATTCCCCTCACCGGCATCATCTAAAAACAGGGAAGAGAAACCTTTGGAAAGAGCAATTAATCCCAAATGGTGAGGAAAAGGAGATGTTTTTTGAAGTCTTTCCTCATCTCTTTCCCATAATTGGGTATTTTTACACCATAAATGTATAAGAACCCCCTGTCAAACCCTTCTCATCTCCAGGCTGTAGATGTTTTCCACTTATTTTTAGAACCTGACCTTCCAAGGCTGAAAAATAACTTTTTCCTTCTTCTGACTTTTGTCCTTCACTTGGCAAAGGCCACTTCAAAACACAGAGATGGAAAATATTTCGACTTTTCAAGCAGCAGGAGCTTTGCTTTTCCTTGTTTGTTTGTGTGCTCCTCTCGTTTGTGATGTCAGCTCCGGGCAGGGCAAGAAGGTGCAACGAAGCTGGCACTGCCCAGGGGCAAAACCACTCCTAAATAAACATTTTCTGCCCGTTATTTTAATTTTTTAAAGCAGTAAAGCTTAAAAAAAAAAATCACCTGGGAGGTGTTTCCCCCGTCAGCTCTTTCTGAATTGGGGGCTTTGGGTTTCTAGGAGGATGTAAAAAAATAATGCCTTGATATGCAGAAGAGTTAATTATTTTAATATCGATTATTTGGGTTTCTTCAGCAAAAAAACGCCAAAGAGAATTCTCTGACTTGTCAATAATATGAATATAAATAATCAAACTATTAGAAGATATAGTGATTTTTATATATAACATGAGTTTATAGCGTTGTAAAATGTGATTGTGGAAGTGCTGAGCTCTGAACAGAGGCAGCAAATGACTCTTAATGGGCTTTAAAAGTTCTTATTAAATAAAAGTAATAATTATAAAAAATTAAATTAAAAAAAACCCCCCTCCTTTGCTGGCTGGGGGACACAAACCAATTCCATTGATCTCCAAAGTGGTTCTTCCTCCTCTCCAAAACTGATGGGATTTGGGGCCCTGACAACTTGGAAACACAGAATTAGCTGGAGACTGGACTTCCAAAGGTTTGGGTTTATTTTTTTTTTAATGTGGATTTATTTGATTTTTATGCCCTGATATCTTCAGGTGGCAGAAACCATCATTTCTGCTCACACTTATTTAACAAAATAAATCTTGCCTTGCAAAGTTCGTGGTTGGAAGGGGCTTGGAGCAGCCTGGGGGGGTGCAAGGGCTGAGTTGTGAGGTCCTTCCAACCCACTCCATCCCACAATTCCATGATCCCACCGTTCCTTTCCCTGCAGAGCGAGGCTTTGGAGTTCCCCTCGCTCTCCACACCAAGAGATGTGGGGTCAGTCGTGTCCAGGGTGACCTCACGAGTGACCCTTGGCCACTCTTCATTCCATGGCCGTGACATCTCCCTCTTTCTGCACTTTTATGACTTCACCCCAGTTAAAAAAACCCTTTTATTTCCCCGAATAGTTGGCAAAAACCACTTTTTATTAACGACCTATCAGGCCTTGGGTGAAGTAATGTGCTTTTCCTTCAAACTCCCCACTGCCATAACAGGGCCTGCTGGGTTTCCTTGGACTGGGAGTCTGGGAAATGTGAATTATTTTGGCTCCTGCTGCCAGCAGCATCTTGGAACCCGAGCTGGATGGAGCCCAATTGTCCCAGCTCTGGGTGACAGATTTGCTCTCTGAGATGTGGGACAGGGCAGCTGTCACTCACTGCCCAGTTGCTGCTGGAAAATACAAATTATAAACCAGATTTCCCAGAAAATCAGGGGGAAAATGCTCTCTCTTATCTGTAATAATAATAATGATGATGATGACGTGGGGTTGATTTGTCCAGAAACGCTAAAAAAATGGGAAATTCCGTTGTTCTGATCCCAGCCAAACCACTGGAGCTCCCCACAAGGATCAAACCCTCCGGGCAGCAAAGATTTTCAGTGTCAATTTGGTGCAAAAAAGTGTCAAATCCGTGTTTTCCAGCATCCCTGGCCCATCAAACTGGGAATATTTCCTTTATTTTAGGGAATGTGTGTGTCCAGCAGCGCCCACAGGACCGGTCCCAGTTCCCACAGGGACAGGGAGCTCTTCCTGAACACGGGAGGTCTGAGGTGAAAAGGAGGGAAAAAAAAATAAAATCCCTCTTTCTGTAAATATCCCAGATTCCTGCTGCTCCAAAGACTGAGCTACTGTTTCCCAGGGCTTTCCTGAGCCCCACGGATTTCACAGCCAGGCTCTGGGAATGTGTGAGCAGGGATTTGTCTCCCAGCTTTTCTCCCAGGTAACGCTCGGAGCTGCAGTTTTCCCTCAGGAAGATTTTCTTTGGGAAGCTTTTCCTTGCCTGCTCCCGGGTGGATTTCTCGATCCGCTCCTGATGGAAAGTGCTGGATGGAGAGGGATTGGTGGGAAATGCTGGATGGGGACTCTGCACAGATAAAAAAACCTGCAAATTCCCCCTTTTTTTCCCCCCTCACCCACTTCATCCTCCCTTCAGACAGGGCTGGGTGATGGGGGGGGATAAAAATCATCCCTAAGGATGTGCCCAATCCCTCCGGAATGGGATGTGGCAGCTCCTGTTGGGAGCTGGAGGATGATTCAGTGCTTCTCCCCCGAGTGTGAGCGGGGAATTTGCCTTTGGGGGACTCGAAAGAGCCTTTCCTAGTGAAGTCCAGATGTCCCAGAGCCTTTTGCGAGCAGTTTCAGGAGGAAAATCCATGTGGGATCCGCCCGTGATTCATCGTCTACCCCGTGTCCGTGAGGAAGGAAT
>VZRJ01001645.1:47903-66939 GCA_013397565.1 Ptilonorhynchus violaceus
AATCCCTTGAATTCTGGAATTTTCTGACCTATTTTAGTACGAACTGGTGTTAAAAAAAAAAAAAAAGAGAGGAAAAAAAAAGGGAATTTCAGCTCCTCTGCTGATGAGTTTCTCATATTGTTTACTTTTGCAGCGTTCTCCGTGGAGCAGCAGCCAGGAATGACGTCCACCCCTCGTCCCAGCATCGCAGGAAGAACTCCAGGGGAAGGAATGTGGCTTCATAAATAGCAAAACCCCACTCGTGGGGAGCAGAGACAAACGTGCAGGTTCCACCTCTGCTGCGTGGGGAGCTGCTGCACCCACCCTGCTCCCGAATCCCAGGATGATTCCAGCCCTGCCCGTGCTTTTCCTGCTCTGCCTCTCCTGTCCTCTCTCCTCGTGTCAGCAGAGGAGGATAGGTAAGGGATTTTTCCTTCTCCTTTCTGGGTTTTTTTTTTTTTTTGGGCTGCTCTGAAAATCCCGGTGGAAAAAGGAAGGTGAATTTCCACGGGAGCCTGGAAATGTGGGGATTTTGTAGGAAAATTGAGGCTTAGCTGTGTGAATGCTCGGTGGGATTTTTTTCCCCCCGTTTCCCTCCTGAGTGGTTTTTTTTTTTTAAGGAAAATATTTATTGTTGGGTTTTGTAAGGAGCTGCAAGAGACATTTTGCATTAATCTGCATTTTACATCTGATTTAAGTCAAAAAAACCCCCTCACACAGAGTGTCCCAGCACAGAATCCTTGGATTTTTCCCTCTGCCTGTGCACATGGAGCTGAGGGAAGCCCTGACCTCTAGAAATGCACAAATTCCACTTCTCCAAACGCTGGTTTTTTTGGGAATTCTCAGCTCCGAGAGGATCTGTGGGATCCATCAGGCTCAGCCTGTCCCAGAGATCCAGATGTGGAGCCAGGACAAGCCCATGGAGAAGGATGCCCAGCAATGGAAATGTCTGCAAGTGCCCAGATTTCCTTTGGAAATCGCTCCGGAGCGGCGGAATCTTTGCCATGAATTTGAATTTGAAACCCCCTAAACTTTGATTTTAAATTACCACAAAGGATGGAAAATTCTTCCCAGGAATAACAGAAGCTGCCTGGAGCCTTCAGGCAGAGCCAAAACCTCTGTTTGGAGTCAGGAATTCCGTGCAAGCTCCTTGTTTTTAATTCCGTTTTTCTCTCTTAAAATGACACATTTGTGGTACTTCCAAGTTATTCCCAACCCAAAACCTTCTGGAGAGGTTACAAATATTCACCAAGTCCTTTTGGGAGGATCCACGAGGTTTCTGGGCTCGTTTGTCACCTGAAAATGATGAATTTTTACTAAATCAGTGCCCTGGGCGCTGGAAAGTTCTCCGTGCCTCAGGGATGCAGACCCCAAATTCCAGCTTTGGAATTAATTCCATTTTCTCCTGTTTGTAGGAGTTATTCCTGTTTCTCTCTTTTAAAGGTGGCTGTAGGTGAGGTGGGATTTCTGTTAGAGGGTCAATAAATGTAGGGGAAAAGAGAGAAATTATGGCAAAAATAGAGAAATTGTAGAAAAAACAGAGAAATTATGGAAAAAATAGAGAAATTGTAGAAAAAACAGAGAAATTATGGAAAAAATAGAGAAATTGTAGAAAAAAAGAGAGAAATTATAGAAAAATAGAGGAATTACAGAAAAAGAGAGAAATTATGGAAAGATAGAGAAATTATAGGAAAATATAGAGAAATTATAGGGAAAAATGGAGAAATTATAGGAAAAATAGAGAAATNTTTCCCACCCCGAACCCCTCGACTCCAACAGACGGGAGGGAAAACTCAGGATAACCTTCCCGGGGAGCACGGCCGGAGCGGGATGTCGNGAAAAAAATAGAGAAATTACAGAAAAACCAGGGAAATTATGGAAAAATAGATAAATTATAGGAAAAATAGAGAAATNTGTATCCCAAAGATCCCACCCGGCCGCTCCAAAGCGCCGCCACCCGCACGGCGCCCGCCTCCGGCAGGAACGCAGCGAGCGCCCCGGGAGCAGGTGAGGAGCAGCCCGTGTGTCCCTTCTCCACGGCCTTGGGAGAACCTCGGCGAATTATAGGGAAAAACCCAGAGAAATGAGGTTGTACATCCTCATGGACAATGAGGAATTGGCCAGTGGGATTTTGGGAGAATACCTGAACTGAACTTTGTGTCCAGTTGTCATTCCAACATCNGGAGCTTTTCCCGACGGCTCCCACGGCGTGGAATGATGGATTCGCTGCTTTCGGCGGCCGATCCTTCTCCCAAGTGGGAAAGCGCAGGGATCGTGCCGGAGGAGCGGCTCCCGCTGTGCCAGCCCGGAGCTGCTCCCTCCTTCCCTTCCAGTCCCTGCCGCTCGTCGGGCAGCTCCTTTAATTCCAGCAAAACTTTTAGGAACTGGCAGAGACCGGGGTGGAGTCTGGATCTTGAATCTTGGTGATCCTCCGGGCTCTTCCCGATGGCTTTGGGGTTTTTTTTTTAGGAGGAGAAGTTGGGCCAGAAATGCTGGAGGAGATGAGAGAAACCAATCGTGTGCTGCTGGAAGTTCGGGACTTGTTGAAACAGCAGGTGGGTGAGAAAGGGGCCTAATTCCCCATATCCTGAGGTCTGGGAATTCCCTGCTTTCTCTGCGGAGCTCTGGAATCGGGGAGCTGCTTCCTGTGTGGAATGAGCAGCAGGTTATTGGTGCCAGGCAGAATCAGGAGGTGGCTTCACGCCACGTCTGTAATTGTTGAGATAAAGTTGGGGAAAAAACTCCAGGTGAAAAAAAACTTTAGGTTGAAAAAACCTTGAAAAACTCGAGGTGAAAACTCTGAAAGTTCCTTCGAATCCCAGATTGTCCTGGGATTGTCCTGAAGCCCAGCAAACAGGGAGGGTGAACTCTGGAACAGGGACACGCACGCACAGCATGGATTGAACTGGAAAAACAAAGTCACTTTTTCCTTGGGTTTGTGGGCTCAGGAGATCAAGGGAGAGGCCAAACTTGGAGGATGGAGGAGACCTTCCAGCCTCTGTTGTGGTCCTGGAAAGGGAGATCCCATGGAGTTTAAACAAGCTCTGCATTCACTCTTTCCTCTTGTTTCAATCCGAAGCCTTCCCGGCTCCAGCAGTTCCTCAGGGAATTTGGAACTTCTTGGGTGTTGAGATCTTTCCCCATTTTAACCAGGAGATGTTGGTTTGCCTTCAGCTCTTCTAAGTGGAGAGAAAGGTTCCATTCTGCTGGAATTCCCTATGGGAGCTGAGGGATTCCAGCTGCAGGTAGCTGGAATGGCAACCTCTGCACAAACATCTGCACCGAGCTGCCCTCACATTCCAGGCTCCGCACAAATGCCCAGTGTTTCCTGGGAATCAGGGCAGGCAGGGCTCCTGGCAGCCTCCAGCTCTGATTTCCAGTGTTCCCTTCCAGCTCCCACTGCCTCTCCAGGCACCTTTTCTGTTTGTTCTTTCCCCCCTGACACCTTTTTAGTTTAGTTTAGTTTTATTTTTTAATCCACGGCCTTTTTCTCAACAGCCTCGTCACAAAGCCCTTCCTCAGCAGGCAAACTTGCATTCCCAAGTGGAAAAACAAGGTGGCATTCCTTCATTTGGGCAGAGGTTTTCTAAAACTTAACTTTTCCTTGATTCAGCATCTTGGGATGTTGGCAGTGAGGATGCAATAAAAGCAGGAAAAGGTCAGGCTGAGTCTCCAGAGCCAGAGGCCGGAGGATCCTTGGATATCCATGAGAATCCTCCCTGAATCCTCTGCTCTCTGTCACCCATTTCCAATGGGAGATCTGGGATCTGCCTTAGATCTATCTCTGCATGTTCCAAAATTCCAAATGCACAACCCCGGGTCCTGTGGGAGGGGGGAAAACCAAACACAGCAGGGAAACTTCTCTGGGAGCTGCAGGGAGACCCAGGAGGAGCCTCTGGCAAAGTGGAATCACTGGATTGTGGAAACACCGAGCCCAGAGGTGTGGAAAGGTGGTCCTGAGCATCAGCTGTGGATGTCCAGGAAGGGGTTTGGAGGAGAGGATTCTGCTGGGATAGATCCTAAATATCCTCAAAGGATGGCACAAGCGGTGCCCGAGGTTATCCACAGATCTTCGGGAATGGCTCCAAGGGGAGCCTCCTCTTGCCTTTCCTCTCCAGGATTGCTGGATCAGCATCCTCTGGAGCAGAAAAGAGATTCCTTCTTCTTTCTCTACGCTTGTTTCTGTGCACTCAAGTGTTCCCTGCCTGTGTGATTTAACACCAGGATCCAGTAAACCTGTGGGAACACTGCCCAGGGAGCCACTTCCAAGGGATAAACCAGCCCAGCTCCCAGAGAGTCTGCAGCCTCGGGGGCAGGAATGGATGCGTTCCCAGGAGCTGAGCAGTCCCAGACACCCCTGTTCTGCTGGCACTGGGAATCTTTTCTTGGCACGGGAGCAAAATTGAGCCCTTTGGCTAAGTGGTGGTTCTTGTTTTCTTCCAGATTAAGGAGATAACATTCCTGAAGAACACAGTCATGGAGTGTGATGCCTGTGGTGAGTGACTGAGCCGAGTCCTGCGTTCAGCTGCCTCCTCCGTGTGCAAACAAGTAGGAAAATGCCAGCTGTGCCCGTGTCCCCAGAGGAAACAGCTTGGATCACAGCTATCCCCGGTGTCACAGGCTGATTCTCAATATTTGGGATTTTTTGTTTTGGCCCCACAACATCCTGCACACGGGGATTGGTGCCCTGGGCTCTTCTTGTGGCTCCTTGGCAGAAGCAGCTTCCAAAAGCTTTTCTTTCCTTCCAGCATTGATAGAATCCTGGAATGGTTTGGGTTGGAGGGACCTTAAGGATCATCCAGTCACACCCTGCCATGGGCAGGGACACCTTCCACCATCCCAGGGTGCTCCACCCTGGCCTCGGACACTTCCAGGGATGGGGCAGCCACAGCTTCCCTGGGAAACCCGTGCCAGACCCTCACCACCCTCCCAGGGAGGAATTCCTTCCCAATATCCCATCCAACCCTGCCCTGTGGCAGTGGGAAGCCATTCCCTGTGTCCTGCCCCTCCATCCCTTGTCCAGAGTTTCTTTCCATCATTCCTGTAGCTCCTTCAGGCTCTGGAAGGCCACATTTAGGTCACCCCAAAGCTTCTCCAGGCTGGACAATCCCAGCTTTCCCAGCCTTTCCCCACAGCAGAGCTGCTCCATCCCTCTGATCCTCCTGGTGCCTCCTCTGGACCGGCTCCAACACCTCCACATCCTCTGGGCCCCAGAGCTGGGTGCAGATTCCAGGTGGGATCTCCCCTGAGCGGGGCAGAGGGGCAGAATTCCCCTTTTCCCTGCTCCTAGGCTGTGGGATCAGCCCTGGGCTCACGGAGTTTTGGGCTCTGAGCCCCTCATCCCCCAAATCCTTCTCCCCAGGGCTGCTCCCCATCCCTTCACCCCCTTCCCCGAGCTGTGCTGCTGGGTTTGTCACACCCCACGTTGTCCTTCCCAGGGGGCTGCATCCCTCCTAACCCAGCCCCTGGCCTGGGAATGCACTCTGGGAATCCTCTGGGACAGAGCTGAGCCACAACTGGATGAGAACAACCCCCCCAAGAGGCTCCTCTCTGCTATTCCCTCCATCCCCGCGCTGCCCCCTTCCAAGCAGAGGTTGTTTCCAGAGGATTCAGGGAATGGGATAATTTTCCCCATGTAAATCCTGCCCTGTGCTCCCCAATAAATGTGTTTTTCCTCGACTGGAGCTCTCTCCCTGTGTGTCTGGCTCGCGGAGAGCTCAGCTCCTGGAGATGCTCTGCTATTTGCCAACACCCTCAGAGGGTGGAGCAAGAACCATTCCTGCTTTTGGGAGAGATTGTGCTGCTGGAAAAGAGATTAACCAAAGCTTCTGGGAGCTGCAGGACAGAAATACATCCATCCCCTGCAATTGCTTTCATAATTTGCTCATAAAACTGTCCTGAACTTTCTCTCTGTTACTTGATTTCTGCCTTCCCCCCTGGCTGTCCTGCTCTGTGTGTGTCCTCCCGTGCTCCTTCCTGCAGGATCAGCAGCCAGAGGCTCCTCTTATTCCTCAGAAAGAGGAGAACGAAGAGGGGAAATCATTTTTTTTAGTGCAGATTTTGCTGTTTGTTGTTTAATTTCAGGTTTTTATGGTGAGCTTCGGAGTTGGAGAAAACAGGAGGGAAAAGCATCCTTTCTCATTTATTTTTTGCCCGCTCTGCCACAGAAATCTGCCAGCTGATGATCCTTAAGGCCCCTTCCAACCTAAACCACGATCCTGGGATTTTTCTCCGTTTCCACCCCCGGGGAAAGGCCCGGGGCGAGACGCCCCCGGGTGTGACCCCACGGGACCACCCCGGGGAGGTCCTGGCAGGGCCTTAACCCCTTTCTCACCCCACAGGGATGCGGCCCGAGGTGACAGGACCTGTCATCACCGTCACCCAGTTCAACAGGTGCCTCCCCAACCCCTGCTTCCCGGGAGTGCCCTGCACCGAGACCGGCGCCGGCTTCCGCTGCGGGCCCTGTCCCGCCGGATATTCCGGGAACGGCACCCACTGCTCGGACATCAACGAGGTAACGCTCCAGGGGGGACAGCCTGGCATGGAATGCTGCCTCGTGGTTAGCAGGAAAAGTCCTGCAGTCCCTCCAGGGGCCGGAATTCCGGGCCCGCGCTCTCCCCGCGGAGGGTTTAGGGCCGCTCCGGTTGGGATTTCTTCCAAGAGGCTCCAAGCAAACGAATCCTTAGGTTTGTGCCACACAGGGAGGTGAGTTTGGAAGAGCAGAGCGGCCTCCTTTGGCCTCACAGTCTCCTGAGCTGATGAGTTGTTAGAGATAAGATTTATTACGTGTGGACTGGAATCAAATATTTCCCGAATAATCCTTGAAACAGCAAATCTTAACCACAGGGCTTTGTTCCTGCCCTTAAATCAAACCTTGCTGGGTGTGGGTTTTTTTTAGGAAATGTGGCATTCCACCAGCTTTAAGCTCTGGGTGTGTGCGAAGCTCTGCTCATCCGTTAATTCTCAGTGTCCATAGGACTCCTGAGGCCTGTGCTTCCCAAAGCAGATTCCTAAACTTGATTATCCCACCGGGCAACTCTTGCAGAGCCTCAATTTCATTTCAGTTTAACGCCTTGCTGAAGGCTCCATGAGAGATTTTGGGATTGTCAGCCCAAAATGTGGGATCCACTGTGTTCCCGTGATGCATGTGCCAGCACAGAGCATAAGAATCCAGGGAAAATGGTGAAGTGTTGGAGAAAACAAAGCATTCCTAGCAGCTTTGGAAGGAGTGGTGAACAAACAGCTCTTGTTGTCTTTCAAGACCAAGGGGAGAAATTACCCAGTTCCCTGGATTCTGCGGATTCCAGGAGGGAAAATATGAAGCAAACCCAGTGCCCTTCCCAGGAAGTGGTGTCACCTGAGGAGAATTAGTGCTGGAAGTGCCTTGGTTTTATTGGAACCTTGCGGGGGGGGACAACCGAGCCGGGGCCGGAGCGCCGGGAACTTGTGTGCATTTAAATCTCATTTACCCCTAAAACCCCACGAGCTGGACGTGCCCCGGCCCCGGAGCACAGCCCTGCCCACCCTCTCTCTCCTTCCAGTGCAATGCCAATCCCTGCTTCCCGAAAGTCCAGTGCATTAACACCACCCCCGGCTTCCGCTGCGACCCCTGCCCGCCCGGCTTCACGGGGCAGCACGTGGAAGGGCTGGGAATGGCCTATGCCAGGGCCAACAAACAGGTAAGGAAAGCAGTTCTGGGTCCTCCACAAGATGGGAATTCTCACCCCTTCCCCCCACCACAAGAAATGGGTGGGAAATGCAAGGTGATGCTTCCTAACCACGGAAGGATTTCGTCCCCCGGGAGGGTGGTGGATGGAATTCCCAAAAAAGCTGTGGCTGTCCCATCCCTGGGAGTGTCCAAGGCCGTGTTGGAGCAATCTGGGGTAGTGGAAGGTGTCCCTGCCCACGGCAGGGGTGGAATGGGTTGATTTATGATCCTTTCCCAACCCAAATCGTTCCGGGATTCCATGATTCCATGTATTGGTGGGAATGCAGGGAGAGGAGAGACGTGTCCAGGATGTCCTGACACCTCAGCCCCAAAGGCACCTCCACTCCAAGGCCTCCCCCGTGCCAAACTGGGGCTGGACAGAACATTCTGACTCTTTGTGGCTGTGGAGCCATCCCAGGAATGGGAATGGGAATCCTTCCTGCTGGGACACAGAAGGGTTCATGCAGCTACTGCCACCCCCTTCCCGGCTTCCCTGACAGCTCCAGACAGATGAGAGCCAAAATCCCACCAGCCTGGCCTTATTGTGGTTTTTGGGGATACACTGTCCCACACGTGGTCATGGGATGCATTCCTACCCCATGGACCCTCTTCCACAATAAAGATATTCCAGCAGCTCAGCTCCTTTCCCACGGTGAAACCTCTGCTGGCTCTGGAGAGGGGGGAACAGCTTGCCCAGGGTCTGGAATACCGCTGGGATCTGCCTCAAGCTTGTCAGGAGGAAAACTTCCTGGCGCTGAGCCAGTGAGGTGTGCCAGGGCTTTGCTCCTGGCCCTGGCAGTGCCCAAATCCCGGGATCTGGGGTGGAGTTGAAGGTGTGTCTGTTCTCCCCGGGCAGGTGTGCACGGACATCAACGAGTGTGAGACAGGAGCTGCCAGGAATTGTGTCCCAAATTCCATCTGCATCAACACACGGGTAAACGCCTGGACATGCTCCCAGGGCTGGAGCCCCTCTGGAGCCGGGCTGGGAGAGCTGGGAATGTTCACCTGGAGAGGAGGAGGCTCCAGGGAGAGCTCAGAGCCCCTGCCAGGGCCTAAAGGGGCTCCAGGAGAGCTGGAGGGGGACTTGGGACAAAGGGATGGAGGGACAGGACACAGGGAATGGCTTCCCACTGCCAGAGGGCAGGGATGGAAGGGATATTGGGAAGGAATTCCTCCCCGTGAGGGTGGGGAGAGGCTTGGACGGAACTCCCAGGGAAGCTGTGGCTGCCCCATCCCTGGAAGCGTCCAAGGGCAGGTTGGACAGGGCTTGGAGCAGCCTGGGATAGTGGAAGGTGTCCCTGCCCATGGCAGGGGTGGGACTGGATGGGCTTTAAGGTCCCTCCAACCCAAACCATTCCATGATTCCATGACATTCCTGGAGAGCCTCTCTTCCCAGGACCCCTGCTCCCTGTAGCAAATCCAGCGGCTGAGGAAGGGCTGCGCCAGAGCTTCGCGTTCGGGTTAATTCCCCTTCTCCCCGCAGGGATCCTACAAATGCGGGGCGTGCAAGCCGGGATTTGTGGGGGATCAGGTCAGCGGCTGCAGGAGCCAGACGGCGACGGCGACGCGGCGCTGCCCCAACGGCGAGATCAGCCCGTGCCACGAGAAGGCGGAGTGCATCGTGGAGAGGGACGGCTCCCTGTCCTGCCAGGTCCGGGCTCCCCGGGCGCCGGGGGCCGCGCTCACCCCCGGGGGATTGGGGTCTGGTCCCACTCTCCTACGCTCCCAACCTTCCGAGATTGGGGTCTGGCCCCGCCCTCCCCGGGATTGGGGTCGAGTCCAGCTCTCTTACAGCTGGGGTCTGATCCCACCTCCCCGGGTTTTGGGTCCGGTCCCACCATCCTGCGATTGGGGTCTGGTCCCAGCCCCGCGCTCGGGGTCTGCTCGCTCCGCGTTCCCTCATTCCCTGCTCGCTCTCCCGGGTCTGCCACTGCCCTCTCCTGGAGAATCCTCCTTCCCAAAACATCCCCGCTCGTCCTCGTCACCTGAGCCGCAGCTCCAGCTCCTCCCTGGGGGACGGGGCTGTTCCTGGCCCCTCTGATCCGCTCCTGGCTCTTTTTGGGATTCGGTTTTGCCTGAAACGCTGCAAATCCGTCGGGCACGGAACATTCCCTGGAGCTGAGCAGGGAGCATCCATTCAGCAACCTCAGAGCCGAGTTCTGCTGCCTCTTTACAGTCTGAGCAACAAGCAGAGAGTTGGATCTGAGCTATTTAAATCCTATTTACCCCACAAACCTTTCTTCCAGGCAATATTTTTCCTCGCAGAGCTTCGCATCCCCAGATTTGCAACGTTTTGCGCTGGTTCTCTTGGAAAACCTTCCCTTTTGGAGGGATGTGGCCATCAGGGGACTGATGTTGTGCATCTGCTCTCTTCCAGTGCCTCGTGGGGTGGGCAGGGAACGGTTACGTGTGCGGGAAGGACACGGACATCGACGGAGTCCCCGACGAGAAGCAGCGCTGCTCCGACAAGAAATGCCGCAAGGTGAGAGCAGCCGGCTCCCACTCCTCGGGGAATTCGGGAATTTGATTCAAGGACAGGCCTTGGGTGCTGCTGAGGCCTCCAGAACTCAGACATTCCCGCATCCCCGTGTGCCTCTCCTTTCAGGATAACTGCATGACCGTCCCCAACTCCGGCCAGGAGGACGCCGACCGGGACGGCATCGGAGACGCCTGCGACGACGACGCTGACGGAGATGGGATCCCAAACTCTGAGGTTTGAGTCCTGCCGCCATCCCCAAAGGCACCCAGGGGTCCTGCAGAGCGGCAGCACCTTCAGTGTGGGTTCGGAGGTGCGGGTGCGGCCGCGTGGGTGCCCTGAGGATCCAAAAACAGGCGGAGGAACAGCCGGGCACCGAGGGACTTCCCAAGCGCTGGGAATCGGGGAGCGCCTCACCGGGGGCGTTCCCACATCCCCATCCCCTCTCCCTGCAGGACAACTGCGTGTACACCAGGAACACGGACCAGCGCAACGCCGACAAGGACAACTTCGGGGACGCGTGTGACAACTGCCGGCAGGTGAAGAACAACGACCAGAGGGACATCGACGGCGACGGCAGGGGCGACGAGTGCGACGACGACATGGACGGGGACGGTGAGAGCCCAGAGCCAGGCAGCTCCCCAGGCAGCTCCCCAGGCAGCTCCAGAGCCTCCCAGCACGTCCCAGGCTGGGATGAAGCACAGCTCAGTTCTTGGGATGCCGGGCTGGGCGGTCCCGGCGTCCTCCCAGCTCAGCTCTCGCGGGGTTGAAACTCCCACAACCTTTTATCGTCCCTTCTGTTGTGCACAATCACAGCCTCACCCTGGCCAGACAGTGCTGCAGTTTAAAGGGGGAAGTTTGGGAATGTCCAAGCAGCTCCTGGCTCGAGGCAGTGGGGGGGGAAAACAAACCTGGCTGGCTTTGGAAGCAGCCCGAGCTGCTGATGCTGTGTTTGCACAAAAGCTGCTGCCAGCAGCCGGGAACCACAACTGCTGCTGGCCCCAGGCACAGGGAGTTATTTACAGAGAATTCCCAGTGCATCCAGGGCTCTGTTTGGGTCTGGATGTGTCCTGCCAAGCTGCTCCCTGCTGGCCTGGCTTGCTGGTGTTGGAGGTAAATGCAGAGAAGTGGGAAGTGAGGTCATAGAAGTTGTCACTGGTTGTCCCTGTCCTGTCTCAGGCCTTGAAAAGGCTCTGTCTGCATCCTCCCTGCCCAACAGCCAAGATTAACTTTATTTTATAATTATATTTAGAGGAAAAAGGCTGTCATGGGTTAGGGAAAGCTTCAGCTTCATCCTCTTGGCCACTCCCTCCTGCAGAGTCCCAGTTTGGAGCCACTGGAGTTCTCCAGTCCTTCAGCTTTCCCTAAGGAAAGCAGTTCAGGACATTTCCTGTCAGGTTCACTGAATCCCAGGGTGGTTTGGGTTGGAAGGGACCTTAAAGCTCATCCAGGGGACACCTCCCACTATCCCAGGGTGCTCCAAGCCCCATCCAACCCGGCCTTGGACACTTCCAGGGATGGGGCAGCCACAGCTTTTTTGGGAACCTGTGCCAGGGCCTCGTGTTCTCTGTGCTGCTCCTTGTGACATCCAGGGTGGGACAGTCTGGGGTGGTTTAAGACCTGCTTAATGTACATCATCCCCAAATCCTGAAACTGTTGCTTTATTCCACGAATTTACCTGTTTGCCAGGGATCAAAAACCCCGTGGACAACTGCAGGAGAGTTCCCAACCCTGACCAAAGGGACAGGGACGGGGACGGCGTGGGGGACGCCTGTGACAGCTGCCCAACCCTCAGCAACCCCGACCAGGTACAGAACCCTCCCACTTTTGGTCCTACAGGGTCATTCTCCTCACCCCAGCAGTGCCTGTGTCACCTGCCAGGGTGACAATCTCAGCTGCCATCCCTGGCACAAAAGGACATTCCCAGGGGAGGAAGTTTGGGACTCTGGGCTCTCCCTTCCTGCCCTGTCCCACTGCTGGAATTCATCAGAGCCCACCTAAAAAAATCCCACAGAGGCTCTCCTGCTGCTGGCAGCTCTCTGTTCTCTTTCTTGCCTTTTCCTCTGGAAAATTCAAGTTATTCTTCCTGTGTTTTTCCAGAAAGATACTGACCACGATCTGGTGGGAGATGTCTGTGACACCAACCAGGACAGGTGAGACCTTGCTGCAAAAATTAAAAAATCTATTTATTTGCATGAAATGCTGGGGATGAAGGGACAAAAGAGCTGTGACAACCTGGCTTGGCCTTATCCCATAAAAAGATGGAGGTTAAGAGAGGTGGAATTTTCTTCAGACCTCAAAACAAGTGGCCAGTGGAAGTATGGACCACTCCCAGAATTATTCACACACCCCAGCAGGAATATTCCCGATCTATTCTTGCTGTGACCAATACTTTTAAAGCTCAAATCACCAATCCTGCTGCTCCTGCCGAGGATCCCAGCTCCTGGGAAGGTTTTCCGTGCTTGTGGCTGTGGGTGACCTTTCCCTGTCCCTCTCTCCACCAGCGACGGGGACGGGCACCAGGATTCCCGGGATAACTGCCCCACAGTGCCCAACAGCTCCCAGGTGGACACGGACAACGACGGGCTGGGGGACGAGTGTGACGAGGACGACGACGACGACGGAATTCCAGATGTGAGACCCCCAGGCCCCGACAACTGCAGGCTGGTCCCCAACCCTGGCCAGGAGGACTCGGATGGTGAGGGATGGAGCCGTGTGGGGTTTCCTTGGGGGGGGTTCTTGGGGTCGCTCCGAGCTCTGGAATGGACAGGGATTGGGGTCTCTCAGGATTGGCTCGAGCCAGTCCCGTGACGCTTCCAGATCTCCACAATCCTCACACCAGGATGATGTTTGGGGAATGTTCTCTGCCAGAGGTGGCTGGGGCTCCAGGGGTTTTGAGGGAGCTCCTCGGAGTGCCCTGAGCAGCCCCTCCCCTGCACCTGGTGCTGCCCAACGCTGAGTAAACCCAGAGCAAAGGGCAGGAGAAGCCGCTCCAGGCTCGTTATCCTCCTCTCCCCAGGTGATGGAATAGGGAACCTGTGTGAGGACGACTTCGACAGGGACCTGGTGATCGACAGGATCGACGTGTGCCCCGAGAACGCCGAGGTGACGCTCACCGACTTCAGGGCCTTCCAGACCGTGGTGCTGGACCCCGAGGGGGATGCCCAGATCGATCCCAACTGGATCGTCCTCAACCAGGTGGGAGCAAACCCGTGCCAGCCTGGATGGTTTTCCTTAAAAGCCTCTGCAGGCTCCGTGGCTCTGCAGCGCCCAAATCCCGGAGTCGCAGCCCTGGAGCTGCTGAGGCAGAGGGAAGTTTGGTGTGTTTGGAACTGCTCTAAAGAGTCACAATTCCCCTCTCCCAGGGCATGGAGATTGTCCAGACCATGAACAGCGATCCTGGCCTGGCTGTAGGTGAGGAATTTACCTTTGTCCCATTGGAAAATTATCACTGGGTACAGCTTCGATGAGCCCATCCACCTCCTGGGGAAATACTTCCTGTAGTACACAGAGCCCAGATTCCCTTAGCAAAATCCATCCCCCCAACTGAATCCATGAAAAAAAGAGATCCATATTTTGTCTTGGAATGCAGAGTCTCTGTTTTCCCACCCATGACAGGGTACACAGCCTTCAATGGAGTGGATTTTGAGGGCACCTTCCACGTGAACACGGCCACAGATGATGACTATGCAGGATTCATATTTGGGTACCAGGACAGCTCCAGCTTTTACGTGGTCATGTGGAAGCAGATGGAGCAGACCTATTGGCAGGCAAACCCCTTCCGAGCCGTGGCAGAGCCCGGAATTCAGCTGAAGGTAAAGAAACCGTGGAAAAGGAATTCCTTGGTGGATTTTTTTGTGCCTGGGGATAAGGAGCTGTAGCCAGCGAATCCTTTTCTCCACGCACTGACCAGGCTCTTCTCTGTCCCAGGCAGTGAAATCCAAAACCGGCCCAGGGGAGTATCTCCGGAATTCCCTGTGGCACACGGGAGACACCACGGACCAGGTGAAGCTGCTCTGGAAGGACCCTCGGAATTCAGGCTGGAAAGACAAGACCTCCTACCGCTGGTTCCTGCAGCACCGGCCCCAGGTCGGGTACATCAGGTGAGGATTCACCCAAACACAGCTCCCCGAGGAGGGGCAGTGCCAAGGAGGACAATTCCCACCGGGAAAATCAGCCCCATGGAATCCCAGAACGGGCTGGGTTGGAAGGGAACTTAAAGCCCATCCCCTGCCGTGGGCAGGGACACCTCCCACTGTCCCAGGGTGCTCCAAGGCCTCTCCAGCCTGGCCTTGGGCACTTCCAGGGATGGAGCATCCACGAGGCCCGGGGAGCTCCTGCTCATTCCCTCCTGTTCCCGTCCAGGGCTCGGTTCTACGAGGGCCCCGAGGTCGTGGCCGACACCGGGGTTGTCCTGGACACCACCATGAGGGGGGGACGCCTCGGGGTCTTCTGCTTCTCCCAGGAGAACATCATCTGGTCCAACCTCCGTTACCGCTGCAACGGTGAGTGCGGGAAGGCAAACATGGAATTTTTCCCATTTTCCTGCCAGGTTGTTCACTCGGGCACCTGCACAGCCCCCGGAATGGGACAGCAAACAGGAGCTGAGTCCATTTCCCACTTCCGTTTCTACTCCTGATCTCTCTTTGCTTTAACCCTCAGACACCATCCCAGAGGACTACGAGACGTTCCGAGTTCAGCAGGACTAATCCCTACGGAATGTCCCTCCAGCCAAACCTGCTTCCCGAACCGTGCTCGGCCGCCCCGCTCCCGCTCTGGAATTCTGCATCAGGAACTGTCAGCACCTCCCTCTGCGCCCTCACAGCTCCACGTGCGGCCTCCAGCATCTCTTCCTCAACAGCAAATTCCTTAAAATGCTACACAGATCCTCTGGGAAGGGCAGAGGTGGAGACAGGGAGTGTGACCAGAAGCCTGAGCTGCTGCAAACCCCAGTTCTCCGCGCTCCACGGGCGTGCTGGAAGCTCCCTGCAGCAGCTGGGATTGTTGGAGTGAGTTTAGCGTGGATGATTCCCAGGAATCTTTTCCCCACTCCAAGGCTCTCTCGAGTGTGAATGTCGATTTCCTTTTCAAGACCTGCAGCGAAGCAAACCCAGCTCGTCTGAGAAGGACACGCGGAGCAGCCTCGGTACAAGTTGCTCATTTTCACCAAAAAAAGAAAAAAAAAACACCACCAAAAAAAGGCACTTTAAGGAGTATCTTTGTTCTGGAATGTTGGGTAATAAATACTTGGAATGTTGGGTAATAAATACTAGATTTCTCCTTGGTCATGTGTGTCTTCTTTTCCCTCTTCTGAAGCTTCTCCCTTGCAGATGTGTAAGGGAGAAACCCTCCAAGGCTGAAGTCAGTGGGACAGGGAGAGCTTTTGGCTGGACTGGGAATTTTCTTGGAAGTGCCAATGCACCTTTTCCTCAAGAACCTCCCTCTCCTTAGCCCTGCTCTGCCTGGTTCTTGTTGGAACAACAAACAAAAGGTTTGTTTGGTTTGACACCGTGCCAGGACTCCCACAAACAACCACGGAGCTGGGAAAATGCTCCCGTCAGTGCCACGGGAGCTGGGAACAGCAGCCAAAGGTTTTCCATAGCAGGAAACCTGGGGAGCCCTAAATCCCTGTCCCTGCCAGGTAACCAAGCCCCCAACAGCACCTGAAACCTGCTCCTGGTTTTGGGAAACTCGCTCCTGGTTTTCATTCCCGGCCAGTCCAGGACAGAATTCCCACTCTGGAGCGAGGCTGTGGATAAACCCCACGCCCTGGATTTGCTGCTGCTGTTCCACGTCCCCCCCCGAGCCCGGTGTGAGCTGATGGCAAAGGCTGCATCCACCAGAATTCCACATTCCAGGGCAGGGATTCCCTGAGCAGGGACCTGCTGTGCCGTGTTTGGATTGGGCTCTTTGGCTGTCCCAGCACCAGGAATGTTTCTTTTTTCCCTTCTCCCTTCTCCCATGATTCCCACAAAAAGCATCCGCTCTGTTTTCTCTCCCCGGCTGAGGCAGCTCAGGGTCTCCAAAACGGCTTCAAGCACCAAGGGGAGCTGTGAAAAAACAATTCCAGCCGGGATTGAGCAATTCCAAGGTGAGGGCAGAACTGAGCCTCTCCCTGACCCCGCTCTGAGCGTTCCCTCAGCGTCCCTTCCCTCACAAAAAAACCTCACCCAGAACATCCCCCGCCCTCCCTCAGCTCAGAACTGATAAACCCATCCCACAGAGCTCAAAACTATCAGAAAAAAATTAATTACACCCAAAAAAAGCTACAAAACAACCACCAGAGCGGAAGGGGTTGGGAATTCTGTCCCTTTTTGAGCCTCCGCTCACCCCCACGACCAACCCCAGGCCACATTCCCGGGGTGAGAGCTCCGCCCGTCCAACCACGCGTGTGGAACCGTCTCACCAGGCAGGTCTGGCCACTGAAAATCCCATTTTCCCTTCCCAAATCCACCGATCCCCCCCAGACTCCCCACCCCAGGGCCCAGGAACACAAGCAAGGCCGGGCTGAAGTGAAGCAGAATCATCCCTGAGAGGCTCAGAACGCCAGGAGCGCTTTGGGGACAGTTTAAATTCAAACATCACCAACGTTTTGTGTGGTTTAGAGCGGCTGCAGCTCAGTTTTCAACCCAAATAATTTGATTTTGCCGTTCCTTTATCGACACCGAACCGCCAAGATTGAACACCGAAACCCCAGCAAACCAACGAGAAATGAAACCCAGAAAAAGCTGAGCAGCCAGAGACAAAACATTTGAGCTTTTATTCCGTTTCCTTTACAAAGAATGCAAAGATACAAAGACAAGAAGCCTTCACACACAAAAAAATTAAGGTGGAAAAAGATGTACACGGAGCTGAGCTGCGTTTTCACACCAGTTCTGGTTGCAAACACTTAAAGCCAACATCAGATTTCCACTTTATCCATAAAAAACCACAATAAATAAATCTTTGCTGGCACAGGGATGACTTTTCCTGCATTTCTGTGCCCCCGTTGCTGCAGCTGAGCAGGGTTTGTTTGCATAAATCAGTGAAATCACCCACAAATTGAATACAAAAAGTTTTGCTTGTACAGAGCAGCATTTTTTAGGCTGAAAACGCATCCATTTGGGGTTTCCCCGAGCTCAACGCCCTCCACTGGGTTGGGTTTAGCTGCCACTGAGTCAGAGACGCTGCTGGGTTGGGGTGGATAAAATCAAACTTTCCCTCCAGGAGTACCAACACCTTCACTTCCCACTCCCACGGGGAATCCGGTCATGGATGGGGCTCCCATGAGGTCAGGAAGAGCTAAAAGTTCTAATTCCTCCCCAAAATCACCCTCAGTAGCTCCTGTCCTGTTCCTAATTCTGTTTCGTGGCTGCCCAAAGCCCCTGGATGTGTCCAGGGAATGCTGACCCATCCCGACCGTGCTGCTGCTCCTGCCGGGAATATTCAGGATCCAAGAAGCAAAGGAAGGTTTGGTTTCCTGAGCCTGAACCCCCCCCCAACATTTCACCCCACAAACATCACAGAACCCCAATATTCAACACCTCTGCAAGGACAGGAACTTCGCCTCTATCTCCCCATTTAATGGCTTAGAAATTCCAAACTGGAGCCAAACTGAACCTTTTCCTTTCAAAGGTGACATCAGACAGACCCCAGGATATTTGGGAAGGGCTTTTCCTGCTGGACAAACAGGGGAGACCTGGTTGAAGTCAAAAAATGCCCTTTTTATGGAATAATTCAACTCAATTTCTACGAGTGAGTTCAAGTCCATTGGTGTTTCCTTCAGGAATTTTACAGCTCCACTACTCCAGTGACAGGAACCACTCTTAGGTTTAGAATGGAGAATTTTCATCCCTTTTTTTTCCCTAAACCACAGTGGAAAAGAGTGGGATTGAGGAATCCCTGGGACACCTACAAAGGAATGTTCAAGCGGCCACATGGAGCAATCCCAGCTGTGTTTGTCTGGAATTATTGACTGGAGGATTCTCCAGTGGCTCACGTGGAGCAGGAGGTGACACCGAGGTGGATTTACCTCTGGGGGTGTCCCTCGTCCCCTCAGGGGTTTGTGACACCGAGAAGATCAAAGAGCACGAGGCAGAACCACCCCCTGTGTCCAACCCCGGCATTCCCAGCTCCAAGCTCGGCTCCATCCCAACTCACCCAGCACAGGGAACGAAGGAAAACACCAGAAACCAGAAATTTGACCCAAAAGACATCAAAACTCAGCAATTTTAGGCCTGACACAAACCACGCTGCCACCAGCACACCCAGAGCTGCCTGTCCCTGTTCCCAGTGTTCTTCTCATGGATGCTCCAAAACCAACAGTGCTGGGATTTTTAGAACTTTTAGGAGACCAGGCTGGGCACTGAACAGGCTCCCCAGGGAATGGCCACATTCCCAAGGCTGCCAGAGCTCCAGGAGCATTTGGACAATGCTCCAAGCACAGGGTGGAAGTTCCACCTCCACGTGAGGAAGAGCTTCCCATGGAGGTGGCAGAGCCCTGGAACAGCTGCCCAGGGAGGGTGGGAGCCTCCCTGTCTGGAGATATCCCAAATGTTTGGGGGTTTTCCTGTGTCCCCTGCTCCAGGTGGGCAGTGGGGTTGGACTGGGGGATCTCCAGAGGTCCCTTCCAACTGTCCTACAATCATGGGATCATTGGGGCCATACGATGCTGATCCTTTTGTGTTCCTTCCAACCTGGAATACTCTACAATTCCAGGATTCAGGCTCACTGTGCTCTCACCACCAGTGTCGCCCCAACAAACTCAAATCCCTGCTCAGCTCCCCCTCTTACTCCCAGGAGTAGCTACCACCCTCCCCTTTTACGGATTCCCTCCCCTTTTACGGATTCTCTCCCTTTTTACGGATCCTCTCCCATTTTCCCTGCTCTCCCAT
>VZRJ01001650.1:474-41007 GCA_013397565.1 Ptilonorhynchus violaceus
TTTTCCCCACAGTCACACAGGAAGAACCACAGCTCACCTCGTGGGGTGTACCCTCTCTCTCTAGCTGGGGGACGTCTGTGCCTGGTAACAGAACCTGTGGTCTGTACCTCTGAGATTTGGAGAAGGTTCTCTTTAGTCTCCTCCTTGAGTTCCCAGTGATTCTCCTTCATCCTATGTTCCATTTTCTGCAGATGTGTTTCCACAGCTGAAATGTGTGCATGTGTTGGGCCATGCACAGCATCTTCATATGCTCGGAGCTTCTTCAACACATCATGCACTGTCCCCTCCAGCTCCATCTTTGCTAAAGCAGACGTGTATTCTGGTGGTCCAAGTCGTACGAGTCTTAGCCACATCTCTGGTGTAACTCTTATCAAGTCTGGGTTCCTAATTCCATGTATTGAGTCATCTGTGAAGACAATCTCTATTGCCACCAGTTCTCTCAAGCATTGAATCCCTTGTTCTATGGTCTTCCACGGGGTTTGCTAAAAATAGAGATCGTCTTGGCACTGATATCTTTCACTCACACTTCCCAAGAGCCTGAGACTGAGAGGGTCAAACTCTGACTGAGACTGAGACTGAGAGGGTATCCAGAGACTGAGAGGGTCAAACGGCCTTACCATCTCTTGGTCGATAGTTGGATCACGCGAGAGGGATCCCAAATGCTTCGCTTCAGTACCATCCAAAATTGTAGTATCGCCTGCAGTGTCCCAAATACAGACCAACCAACTTAATATAGATCATCAGACCATCGGGTGTAATCCTGTCTTAGGCCACGAAGGTCCTTCATGGACATGGACTCAGTAATGATTTCTGGTTCTGAGCCAGTTGCTGGCCTTGAGGGTCCTTCCCCTGCATCACCATCATCATCCTTTACTGGGCGATCAGTTTTGGTTTTGTGTTTTCTTCTTGTGATAGGAGCAATTGTTGTTGGCTTAGGCTCCGTGTCTGGTTTGGCTGCAGCCTGAATAACTTGGGTGTATGCTGATTTATCTTCCTCTGCCCCTCTACCTTTATCTGCTGCCCTGCAGTATCTAGCAGTGTGTGATAAGCATGTGCCAAGGCCCAGCACATTGCAATGAGCTTTTTCTCCTTAGAGTTGTCATTGCACTTCTCTTTCAAATATTTCCCCACCTCAGCTGGGTTCTGAATTTGTTCAGGGGGGAAATTCCAGGCTATCGGGTCGGAGAATTCCTTCAGGGTTTGGCCCATATCCTCCCATTCCCCACACCACTCAGGATTTTCCATGCCCGGGTCAGGTGTCTCATCAGCCCCTCTGGGCATCTCAGCCCAGATTCTAGAGAAGCTGCAAATCGTACAGAGTAAACCTGCAAGATTAAGCACCAGGAAAGCAGTCTCTTTAACATTCAGAGGAAACTGAATGTTCTCAAAAGGTGACGTACCAAATTCAAAGGGGAAGAAGGAGATGAAAGGCTGGGAAACCCCATCTCCTCCCCCTTTTTTAACAAACTGAGTGCAATTACCCATGAATTTCCAGAGTAGGCAACTGAGACTAGGACGCATAAACAGCAGACCATACACATCTTGAACAACTCCCAGTACCTCTGTTAACTTTCCATAAATCATTATAACTGAGCCGATAGGGATGGCTGTCTGCAACAAACTTAGGGTATGTTAGCATACTTTTGGGTTAATACAGTTTTAATTTGTTAATTGCACACTTAGTTAAAAATTTTTGGTCTTCAAGATGATTAAGAAGTTACATTTATACTGTTTTTTCTATTTGCTGACCTTATTAATTGTATATCTGATGTAAAATAAGTACGTTATGTGATAAAATTATAGAACTTTGAAAATTTTCTTTATAAATTTGTGTGGAAATTCCTGTTTCTTTTTTATTTCGTCAATCAATATCCAGGTTTTATAAATAGTTTTTAAAGTTTAACCGCTAATTAAAAGTAAGTTAATGCAATCTTTGTGAAGAATTCTTGGCATTTCTTAACAAGTCCAAAGGTTAGATTTTTCCTTAACAATATTTTTCAAAAAGATAGGAAATGTAGCATTTATTTCTATTTAGAGAGAGGAAAGGAGGACTGCAGTCAGGAGATGAGAGAAACACACAGAATGAAATAAATAGTCTGCTAAGAAGAAAAAGAAGTTGTTGTTTTATCCATGAGCCTTAGACATAGAAAAAAAATAACAACTGGGCAGTAAAAAGAATTTGATTCTCAAAGTTCAAATTTGTAAAGGAACTTGCCCATGATATGAATTTGAGCTGTAATTTAATGGTGGTGTTCATGTTCATAATTTAATGTTGGTGGTTTAGTGTTCTATTTAAACCACTTGCAGAACCTAGGCACTTTGATGTCCGTAGTGTGCATACCTGCACATAAGATTTTCTTGTTAAAGTGCTCGGTTGGCCTACAGTCCTATCTCTGGATGTATGCAGGACTACCAGGGCAGAAAGCAGCACACAAATTGTGTTTAAGACCTCAGAAGAGGCACAGAATTTTCCACTTAGATTTTCTGAAGGTCCAATAAGGCAACAGTGTTCTCTGTCTCTTAAGTCATAGTAACTCTGGGGTCGTCAAACATGATAGCTTTATTTACTGTGCTTTAGAAACACAGTTGCAGGAGGTGAGTATTGCAAGCATTTTTGATAATATGTTTGGTTAGAATAAACAAATGAGAAAAAAAAAAGAAATTATTTTCTAGAATACCTGTCCTAAGCAGCAGTTAAATTTTTCCACTCCTTTAAAGCAATACCATAAATATAAGAGTTTATGTATGCTTAGTCTACTAACAGTTGTCACACAAAAGATGACAACTTGGAGTCCCACAGGTAGGTCATTCAGCTGGTAAAAGAACCATAGAATGGTTTGGGTTGGATGGGAGCTTCAAAGAGCATCCTGCTCAACCCCCTTACTAGTGGCAGAGGCATCTTTCACTAGACCAGGTCGCTCAAAGCCCCATCAAACCTGACCCTAAACACTTCCAGGAGTGACATATCCACAGTTTCTCTGGACAGCCTGTTCCAGTATCTCACCAACTATATAATAAAATAAATTATTCTTAATGTCCTATCTACTCTCCTACAATTTAAAATTGTTGTGCTGTGTCTTGTCACTGCAGGCCTTGGTACAAGTCTTTTCCTGTCTTTCCCCTTTATATACCAGGAAATAGATTCTGGTCTTTATGTATGGGAAATAGATTCTGGCCCCAGTTTCCAAGGTTGCTTATGAAATTTGTATTTTGTGGCATTTGGGAAGACAGAGACTAAGAACATGTGAGTGTGAGCAAGTGAGTGCATGAGTGAGTGAGGGGAGTGAATTGGGTATCCTCAGTTATTACACCTCTGTCACTCCTTTGTAAGACTGGATGTAGATGGCTAGTTCATGTCTTAAAGCAACTGTCTCCAAGGAGATCCAGAGTGGCTTTACCTTGAATCTGAGGGAGAACATTAGGACTTAAGATTTACATTGTGTTTCTGAATTTTATATTGAGTATTCAGAGTGCTGGCTGTAACAAACCTTATTCTAGGAATGCACTGTTCCTGTCCATATATTGCATAAGGTCATGGGTCATCTGCCTTGGCAACTGTTAAGTCTAGTTCTTGGTCTGGACAATTAGCTTCAATTAGTTTTTCCTTCTTCTTTGCCCAGATATTAAAAAATAAAATATGTCATATGATTTTTTAATCTTGTTTTTAATACACTACATTTAGTGGTGTTTTTAAAAAGTTTGTAATTTATAATTTTTTAGTTGGCATTTAATCTTTAAGTGTCCTATATGCTAAAGAAAACAGTGAAAATAAAATACATGAAAAATAAGTGAATTTTGACTCCTAACTGAATAAGGATGACTGACGAGCAAGTGAAGATTCATAATATCTCGAACATAGTAACCATATATTAACACGACTAAAATTTAGGAGAATTTTTTCTCTTGAATTTGCTCTGTTGTTGAAATTAAATTTTAGTCAAATTCAGTAATCAAGAGAAAAAATTACATTGATATAATACTGCTATGATAAAAGCACTTAAAAGACACAGAATTTTTTAAAAAGTATTGAGCAATAGTTTGCAGAAAGTTACAGAAAATGTTCTTAGTATTGTTCTGATAATATAGCCAAAGAAAAAAAACCTGAAAAAATATTAAGCCAGTATAGAAAAAAATGCTTCCTTTCTGACACCATATCTCAATAATAACTTTTTTTTGTGACAAAAAGGAAGTGACAGTGGCAGAAGAATGCACTGAGGTTATATAGGACGTTATTCAGGTACAGTATAGAAAATGAGACTCCATCCTTCTTAGTGTGCTCTTGACCCTTGCCCCAGTGTGCAGTGCATTCTGACTTGTCCGGTTGGGCCTGACCAGAATTAAGCTTGAAAACTCCAGCACTGAGGGAAAACTTGCATAGTAAATAAGGACATATGTAATTTCTGTACTTACTTTCAAAAAGAAGGTAGCTTTAACCTCACCCTTCTATAAATATTTATGGGCCCAGATCCTTGGTCTGACATTTGTTTTATCCATCTTCATCAATCATTATTTCTTGCAATTCACATCATTTGATGAAAGGTCACATTCATAAAATTTTAAGTAGAGAATTTAGCCTGTTTCTTAGGATATGTAGAGTTTTACTCTTTGAACTAGTCATTTCACAACATCCTATGCCTGGATATACCTGTTAGTAGTTATACTTGAGGGAAATATTTTCATCGAGAATACTACAAAACGTTTTGGGAAAATACAATCAATTTTAGGCAAACCTTGCAGCACAGCTGTAGGAAATTTTATCTTCATAAACTTAGATCGTATTTTCACTGTTTTTCCAAGAATCACTACAGAATTGAATCAATAGCAATACTAATACGAGACAACTGATGCATTAAATAGTGTGGCTAAACATAGATTAAAAAAACCCACAAACAACAAAACCCCCCAAAACCAACTAACCAAAAAAACCCCTCCACTTTCTCGTGATTCTTTCAAAGAAAAATCTATCTTAACATGGTGTTTCTTGAATTTGTGTTGACTCGTTAGTTCTCAGCTAGGATTAACACCAGCTCCTGCTTCTAAGAGGTAAAATGAAAGACTTGCAGCTTGAAAAGACATGGTACCTATCTAATTTTTTCTTCTTTTTTTAAGCATTGAGAAATTATTAAATCAAATATTCCCTTTCTTGTGCAGTCTAAACTGCCCCTATCCATTGAATTACGGCTTTTTCTTCTTCTCACTTGAAGCTATGCGATACACTGAATTCTCTCTCCTGTCAGTTTTTCCAGAGTAAGTTTGAAGTTTTGTTTTGGTTGTTTTCTGTTTTTGTGTGTGTGTGTGTGTGTGTGTGTGTCACAATCATGTAGCCACACCCTTAATCAGACTCGGGTGACTTTTGTAATCCTTAGCAATTGCCTGGTAGATAGAGAGTTTTGTTGCCTAGACAGGACAGTAGTTCCTGCTAGACAAGAGAGAGTGACATCTGGGTTAACTGTGACATCTTCACTAAGATACTGATAGGTCTTTGATGTGTTTCTTCTTTTGATAGTTGTTTCAAGTATTTCTTAAGTCTTTCTGTGGTTGTGCTATGCCTACCTTTTCTTGTGAAAGAAAGAAATAATAAGTTTTTCCATAGCTCAGTGTTCTTCATAACAAGACCTTAGTCAAAATGTAGGACCATTGAAGAAGTTCATAATGTGTGAAAAAATAAGGACTTTTAGATAAAACTATGTCCTCAGAAATACCAGACATGAAATGTCACAACACTTTTAGGGCAATAAACACGGGTTTGAAAGAGAAAGACCGGAGTGACAATATGAGTAGCCTAGGAAGCTTTTTATTGACTTTCTCTTGAAACCTGAACCATCCTCAAATTAGAATTTCTTGTGTAGCAAAACCAATCTCACGTTCTTGACTAAGCAACCTGTAGGATAAAAGGTCTTGCTGGTCTGTTGACTGTGGATTTATCCATTAATCTGTGTTAGCTGACTACAGTTTTAATCATGAAGACAGTATATTCGCTAAGATAACAAAACAATTGCTACAGCATAAGATAAGGAATAAATCTTTGCCTAGTGTTGAAGCTGAAGAAAGCATCTCTTAATTAACTTAGTTTTACTAGGGAATGTATTTGAGGGGATGTAAGAGGAGAAAGGAAGGAAGGAAGAATTTGCTCTTTTGTTTTACAGGGTTTTGTTCAGTGTTTTGTACAGGTCTTCTGCTCAGTGGCTGTAACTTTGTACAGATGCTTTGGTTTTTTCAAGCAGTCTAGTAGGGAAACACAGCTTGCAAAAATAAAACAGCAAGCAAGACACACAAATCACAACCCATTAAGGTTGACTTTTTAATTAAATATAAATATTTTTAAGTTCTGGAATATACTTCATAAGACAAAGCTTATTTATTATTGAATGTTTTCTCCTTCCTCATTGTTTCGGTCACCCTTAAATAAAATCAAAAACTCAATGACAAAGTAATTGAGATAGCACAGAAATAATTGGGTGTGTTGAGCATGCCTCCCTAATGCCCTGTCCTGATCCCTAATGCATTTCTTCTGTTTTCATAAAGTGTACAAACAGAAATAACTCTGGTAAAAATATGTTTATTACACTACTTAGTGTAATAAATGTATTAATTATTGGTATTGTAGGTGCCTAAGATGCACAGCTTATTGTTATAATGTATTTATTATCATATTTCCTGTTATTCCCAGTCTTACCTCATCTTTTTCTTCCTGATATCATTCCAGGATTTATGCTAGCCTGCCAGGCAGCATAATGTAACTTCAATTTAAAAAATCAATCTTCTCCTATTAAAGATGCAAAGAGGTGAATTTTCCATGTTAATGACCCGAAAGAGTTGTTGGGGGGTATGATACGAATTCTTTGCATGCATCGGAATGTGATAGAACAGGGAAATTAAAAACAAGGAATAGAAAGTTAAGCAAAAATAATAACACCACCAGTAATAAATATTTTACCAGGAAATATGTAGTGGTTTAGGGTTTTCTTTTTGGAAATATCAAAAATACCAAGAATATATAAAAGATGGAAAATTACTAATTTAAAAAGAATGGTAACAGCTAACCTTATGGTACGTGATTTCCCTTATCAGACACTCTCTCCTTTTTCTACTTGCCACGTTTTTTGCATTTCATAATCTCCCGTCTAAGTTTCCTCTGTGGCAAGCTCACTTCATGTCAGCCCGTTGAGTAAGCTGACCTACAGCTTACTGTAACAAAGAACTACAGAAAGCAAGAAAGGTGATTCCACCGAGAACCTACGGTGTCCCTCAAAGATGATTCTTTCATCTGTCGGTGGCTGAGGGAGCTCCATTGGCGCTTGACAAGCATATATTGTCTAAACCATGTGCTTTTCCAAGCTCAGGGACCATGGCAGTGGCACGTTCACCATGAAGACCTTGGTGCTCATGCGACATTCGTGTGATGCACTTAAAGATTATAGGTTGAAACCTGGGGGTTCACACAGCATTGGCACGATAGGCGCTGGGGTGTTGCAGTTCGTGCTGTTAGCAGGTCAGGCGTGAGAAGCTGCAATCTGCTCCTTTTGTTTTGCAAATGCCACAATTTGCTCCAAGAGACCCAAGATTTTAAAATACTTAGACAGTTAATGACCTTTGAGGTCCTTCTCCTCTGAGATTGCCTCAGTTCTGAAAATCACATAGGACTTACTATTTGGACTTAAAACAAATAGCAAGCAAATATGACCTTAGCTCCTGGGCAGAGGGTGGAAAAAAGCAGGTGGAAAAAAAGAAAGATCTAATTTGAGAAAGCTAAAATTAGCTCTTTATAACACTCTATGCTGAATCACATCACTAGAATCCTTCTACTTGACAAATCTGTCAATCACACCACAATAAAATGTGTAAATAATTCTGAAGTAGAGAATGATTCATTTTGAAGTTAGTGTCTCAACTGTGATCTGCTTATTTTAGATCACTTAGGTGCTTGAACAGTGAAAGAATTGAGCTGTTTCTTATTTCTGCTGTTGAAAATACCTAATGAATATCCAAAAATTGTGAATATGATAAGATGTCCTGATTGTCCCTCGGCCTAAGCTACCAGTAAGGTAGCTAGTGATGTAGTAGCAATCTTTTTCCTGATTTAGAAGATTAAAATATAACAACCTGTTGTTGTAAACTGGTACATCAACATATGAACTTAAGCAAACTGTCAGTTTGCATCAGTGAAGATTTTTTACTTTTTTCTTAGAATAGGAATTTTGCTTCTAAACATTAAGATAGGAACAACCTGCACATTTTGGGGGGGTTTGGCAATGTCTGTGGCTGGACAGAAACATCTGTTTGCATTAAAACGTGTATACTGGTTTCTTAGGAAACATTAGGCTTTGGAGGAAGAGTTTGAGAAGCAGGGAACTAAACAAATAGGAATAAAAAATTAAACTCAAATAGTATAGTGCTCCATGTAGGGGACATTTCTCCCTACACTTCTTCCTGTTTCATCTTGTTTACACTAGCTATGTTGCATTATCAGTGCTCTTTAAAGTTTTGATTTGCTTAAACCAGTTCTGTAGCAGAAAATAAAGCATTACATATAATTTCTAAGTCATCAGTAGCAGAATGTGGTGAATAACAAAATTTAAAAAACCCGTGCTTTTTCTCTTTGTCCAAGGTAAGGAAGAACCTGCTGCGTATTAGTTGCAGCACTCCTAAAACAAACCATCCTTGGCTGGGGAGGAGACGTTGGAGCAGTCATCTATTCTTTCTTTACTCTTGTTCTTGAAGAGACTGAAGCTGTCTTCTTGTAATTACGTTATATTTGCACTTGAAACAGAATGTTTTGCACATGTTGGATACATTTTTTGTTCCCTTGGTAACCACTTAAAGTCAGCTCTCTAAGTTGCCTCCATTCAGTGCTCTATAACTGGCCATTTATGATTTGCACTTATAACTCCAGGGCCTTTGATATCGGTGTGTGTCTTGTTATCCTAGTGTCAATTATCATCCTACACAGGTGCTCTTGGGAGCCTCTTCTACCGGTTTGTGAACACAAACTTCTAGTTGAAGTGGTGACATTTTTCTTATAGACAAGGAAGAACAAAAAAAGAAAAAAAAGGAAAAAATAGTAAGAAACAGTTGAAGGCGATCTTGTAAAAAATATCCAATCCTAGACATTGGCATCAGAGTATTTAATTGTGTAATGTGATGACCCCTGAGTCAAAAGAAGATGGCGTTTACCAAAGAACACAATAGAATAATTTTCAAATACCTAACTTTCTGTACAGTGAGTAAACCACACTATTTACAACCAGGTAACTGCAAGAATCTGGGGCTGGCAACTATTCTTACATAATTGTAGTAGAGAATTTGTTTTCGCAACATGGGAAAAGAAAATTATATTATTAAGCTGTTAATTCATATAAGTGATTCTGGAGCAGATAACTATATTTACGTAGAGTTCAGTGTCTCAGTTTTGAGACAAATTTAAGAGAGGATTCTCTGGACTGAGTCCTTCTCTCCAAAAGGGTTCCTAAAATCCCTTTCCACCAATAGGAAATGAATACTAATACACAAAAGTAAAAAACCCCCAGTTTATTAACAAACAGAATGCCCACCCACAAGGCAAGGGGAAAAAAAGTAAATAACTGTTAAACACTAAACTGCTAGAAACCACTTCCCCACCCCCCCNCTTCCCCACTGCAGTCACGGCAGATGAAACAGCTGGGCTGGAGCCTTTGGTGTGCTCTCTTTCCCCGGCTTGGCTCCCCGAGGCTCAGGCTGGTATGGAGCGGCTCCACTCCCCGCCACATCCCACTCCTGCCGATCTTGGAGCAGCAGCCCATTCAGTTCAGCTCAAAGCAGCCAAAAAATATGCTAGTCCAGTTTCTCCAAGCCAGGAAAGGGAAAAGTTTTTTGCCTGGGCCAAAAACCAAGTCAGCCAAGCAGAGAAACCACGTTGCACAACACCGCAGAAAGCCTGGGCAGCCAGCCTTCAAAATGCCAGAGCAGCTGCAGCAAGAAAGCCTCCCCCCCAGCTCGCCCCCACCACCTCCAGTCTCTGTGTTTAAATGTGCAGGAACCATTTTTGAGTGTAAGCAGAGGATCGTGGAATAGACTATCATAATAAGTCACTCCAAGACATTCGGTTATGTGGTCCTGCCTTCCTTCAGCTGTCAGCT
This sequence comes from Ptilonorhynchus violaceus, assembly GCA_013397565.1. Taxonomy (NCBI): domain Eukaryota; kingdom Metazoa; phylum Chordata; class Aves; order Passeriformes; family Ptilonorhynchidae; genus Ptilonorhynchus; species Ptilonorhynchus violaceus. The sequence goes on from VZRJ01001650.1 coordinate 10,590, forward strand.
GAAGTTTTGACGTTTCTCCCTTCCAGGATTATTAGCTGCATGGTACATCCACTGCAATATAGAATAGTCTCCAGCCAGGCTGTGATGGGCTTTTGAAAGTTACGTTAATTTGGTTTCTTCTCCTATTTTCTGTGTGATGTTTCTGTTTGTCCCTGCTTTCTCAGTGATTACAATGGCTTTCTAGTAAGGAATAGAGGAGTGAGGCACTATAGCAGGTTGCCCAGAGAAGCTGTGTATGCCGCATCCCCAGCAATATTCAAGGCCAGGGTGGATAGGGCTTTGACCAGCCTGGTCTGTTGGCAGGTGCCCACAGGAGAGGGGTTGGAACAAGATGATCTCTAAGGTCCCCTCCAACCAAAACTATTCTAGGATTCTATAATTCTAAAGGCTTGGTGGCCTTTGCTGCGTGGTGGCATTACCCCTGCTTTATTCTGTGCTTCCTCTGAGGCAATAATGGAGGCAGCTATTGTGAGACATGGTAAAAAAAATTTGCTAGTTTCTTATTAGGTGGAACGCAAAATGTACAGTAGTAATATGCTAATATCAAGATCAAGGAATACACAGTAAAATCACGCCGACTGTTGAGCCATCAGTAGGAAAAACATTGAGAAAAAGACATAGCCAACATTTACAAATGCCAGCCCAGTTTTCTGCTGATGAGGAAGCAGAGAAAATCCCTACCTTGCTCCTTAAAATTAATCATTGACATTGTGCTTCAGGCTTAATTAAATCATTAAGTATATTGTCTAACTAGTAAAGTTACAATGCTGTTGAAAACAAAAGCAAACCCTTCTACAAAATTTGCCATTCATGAGTGAAAAATTCTTTTTGTAGGGAAGAAGCAACTTTACTTATATATATTTATATATTGTTTTCTTTGTAGTTTGATTGACATTCTCCCTGTTCTTCTCTTGTAAGAAAACAAAGACAGATCAGCAACTCTGTTTGCAATTATTTTTTTAAAGCCTTTGATATCAGGATTAAGCCAGCTCCTGTTTATCTTCTCTCTTAGAACTTTTTCTCTGATAATTTTAAGTTATCAATCTGAGTGTGTTTTTATTTAAGTGGAGTTTTCTGTTATTTTTCTGTGAAAACTTGCATCTTGATAGGTATCAGCATGGTAAAGATAGCCTCAAGTGTTCACTTAAAGATGTTATATTTCAGATGGGAGATTTGTAGGAAGGCCTTTGACATAACTAGACTTACAAGCCTTGAACTGTAAGAAGTTACATTATCATAATCCTTCAGGGCTATAATATGCACATTTTACTATAATATTTAGGGATTTTCCATTGTCTTTCTCATAATATTTGAGTCCCTTGCCGATAAAGATCTGTCTTTTCTATAAAATTTGCACTTGTAGTTACAAAGGAAAAAGTGCAAACACTTTGACTGGGAGCAGAGATTTGAAACTTTTTTTTCCTTCCCATATTCAGCACAAATCAGGGCTATAGATTGCATTTGAATAAACTTTTACTGTTTATTTTCAGTTGTTTCACTTTGGACAGCTGTATATTCAGCATGCAGAAGAAAGAGTTTTCTCCTGAGGACAGTGGGCAAGCTATACGTCAGGGATGTAAGACTGCTGTGTTCAAGTCTGGTTGCTACACTATTACACATTAGTATGTCAGCAAGCATGCACTTACCAATTTCTCTGGCTGCTGCCCATCCCCCTTATTTTTAAATCTGAAACCTCATCTTGGATTTAAAAAGTATTTATCAAGAGAAAGCCCAGTACTTCCAGGAGAGGATGGATCTTGCCAAATACATATTAAAATTATCAGAAAGATCTGCTGGGAGAATGCCTTAGCAGCTTTCATTTGCAACATAATTCTTGTTTTCATTTACAAGAAAAAGAACTATATGTTACAAGGAAGCTGAGCATGCTGTCTCTCTTCTTTTGCACTAGTTGCAGAACCAAGTCTGTGAGAATGGCAGCTGTGTCTTTCTTCAATTTTGTGGTTCTTTCCACTCATATTTTCTGTTGTGGTCTGCTATGGAAAAATAATAAAGTACAACAACAAGAAAGCCTTTCACTTTAATGTGGTTACAATGGTCTTTGCAGATTAGCTTCCTTTTAAGTGTGGTCTCCATGTAGAACATCAACAAATAAAGATTTATCGTAGATTTAGCTCAGCAAAACAATGATTTTTCTCCAATAGATATAATTCTTTTTTTTCCGAATGTAAGCCAGACATGCTTCCTTTTTCACATGGGTAATCAGAATTTTAAGACTGAAGAGACATGGTAGCAATTTATTTCTCCCTCTTTCCTGAAGAAAACAATGACAAAATGCAATTTCAACTGGCAAATTACAACACGCTTGAATGAATGCAGAAAAGGTCTAACATGCATTAACGGGAAACCTATGATTCCTTGCAAGAGAAAGTGGATGCTTCAGGGCTGCTAAGATATTTCTTCAGATCTTCCTATCATGATACTTGCATATCATTGCCAAATGTTTAGCAAATGTCTTCCTAGTATTATCAATTCTAACACAATTTGTCCATCTAAGCAAAAGGAATGTGGAAATATCACTCACAGCAAATTAACTTTGTGTATCAAATCATTTTATTAAAGAAATCTGAAATCTGTGTTCATATAGGCTGATTTCAATCACTGATGGGTTTGTATTTCAACTAGAGTTTGGCCTACAGTGGTCAAGGCTGTAATATTACAGGACAAGATAGCAATATAATTCTATATTAGAACTAGATTTTTTATCTATCTCATGCCAAATTCACTTATCTTGAAGTACAGTATCCACACCACAGCATAGCAATAAAAAGTGTAACAACTAAGAATAAAAAGAACAGTATTCTGGTCCTTTATTTTACACTGCTCTCATGTCTAACTGAAATATCTTAGTTTCAATTATTCATTTTATGAATGAGCATTCTTGTTTTTAGACACTGCTGTGTTCCTCCTCCACAAAAAGGAAACATGAAAAGGAAAAACCAAGAAATACTGATGAGCTCTAGAATCCGTATTCACAAAGATATCACCAATTATTCCTCAAAATGTGTCTTAGAAGACATTAGAAGAATGTTTGCTTTGATGTTTGTCAATGCGCAATGCAAGCCTTGGAATGTAAAATTGAAGAAGTATCAGTTTCTGCAGCAGTTTATAATATCGAGTTCAATGATATCTATAAGCTATTGAGACTTGATGCTAGACTGCTAACACTTTGCAAAGATTATAGAGTGCCCGTAGATTTTAGAGTACTTTTTCCCATCCTGAAATAGAAACAAATTTTTTTTTTTATTCTGTCTTTTGAATTTTAGCTAAATATTTTGCATAGAAATATTGCTTGGTTTATGGTTGAAGTTGTTAAAAGGAAAATGATATTTAAATATTAAAAAACTGTCATGAAAAATGGAAATCTACTCCTTAATTCGAATGACCTATTTCCTTGAGGTCTTTTGAAAACTGACTGAGAAATCTTTCTATTAGCCCTTCCACATTTGCTCCTTTTAAAATTTGGTTTTGTTTTGGTTTTGCACATTCTCTTCCCCCAGTTGTTTTTCCAATGTTGTTAATAACACAAATGTGAAAACTTTTTTCTGCACAAGCGAGGAATGGCAGGGGGCCAAAGAGAATGACATCACTTTTTTTTTTAAAAACAGGCTCCTGGAACTTCAGCCTGAGAATCTCTACCACCATTCCACATCTCTAAAAGGTCAGTATGTTTCTTTTTTTCCTCCAGGATAGAAATTGCTATGCAATGCGTCAAGATCAATGGATTTTCATTCTTCCAGACTTCATAGTAACAGAAATAATAATGATTTATAAGATGTGGGTTTTGTGTGTGAGTATCTTGTGTAATGGTGGTTTTAAAAACTGTCTATAAAATACGGTTTATACTACTCCTTCCAGAAAAAAATGCAACTGAAAGTTCATAGGCATCAAAGCCACTTAGAGGTCTCAATGGTGAAGACAAAACCCAGACAAATGTATTTAAAAAGTATTGGAAGTAAAAAAAAATTTTTAAGAAATGTACCTTGGAGTAGAAAAACACTCTCTGTACCTGGGTGTAGGTATCCTCAGAGCACTGGGCTGTGTCTTGCTGGTATTGAGTATAAATACATGTCGTTATGTTCTTCAGCAAGTTTGGGTGTCTACTATGTCCAAGATGGTAATAATTTTGTTCAAACAAGCTGAATTGATTCCATTAGAAGTATATCTGAAAAAAAAATCTGACATTGATATTTTGTCCAGTTCCTAAATGCTGCTTTATTTTCATGCTTAAAAGGATGGCTGACAATTGTACAAGTTTATGCAGCATTCCAGGGATTTAGTTTTTTCCAGTACTCATGGTATCCCAGTTCTTCCCACCACTCTATGTATGCCATCTCGTTCTCTTCATGCTAAAGTGGAGACAGAGCTAGACGTGCACTAGTTGTTTTTAAGATCATCCAAGAAAATATTTTTTTTTCCTTAGTAGCAAATAAGTATCATAAAAATTGATTTAGCTGAAGAAGTTTAGCCAGAGATGAATTGCTTTAAATTTCACACAAATTATCTCTATTTTTCATTCATGACAGATTACTAAAAACATAGGTCACCCCAGATATACATTGTGGGATTTTATTGAGAAAATCAGGAAGAAATGTTTATTTGGACCACTTACAATCTTTAGCAATGCACAACCAACATGAAAACATGGCAATATGACACTGAGTTTTAATTCTCTCTTCTGGAGTCTGAAGGAGCTCAGTGCATGACCAAATATTCCCTGAGTCATTTTGATCAAGTACTAAATATAATAATAGTACTGACTGTCTTTGGAAGAGAAACATTATTCAGACATTCAGATGAAATCTAGGCTAACTTCACTTGTGGTCCCTACAGGGATGAGGAGGAAGGATGAAGTAAGAAGAGGAGGCATACACAGATTCAAGTGTCTGGGATTCAGGAGACTAATTTCTGAGTCAGTCTGGAGCATAGAGGGAGGAAGGTGCTAAATTAATGAAGTTTTCAATTTATTTTTTTTTCCCAAGGATCCATGGCATATGGCACTTAGGTACTCAGTTTCTATTTAGTATGTATTTGAGCCTATAACTCCTTGAAAATTTTTTGAAAATACAGAATTACATTCATAAAAAGAAGGCTGCCTTCTGGCAGGTGTCTAAGCTGGTTTCCCTTCTGTAATCATATTTTTTCTTGGAACTTTTGCTGCCATAAGACTCAGCCACAGTTACTCCACATCCAAAGATCTCCTATAGCCATGGACTAAAATATATCTCTTGATCCTAGGTGTGGTTCTGAAAATAATTCTCATCTGCAATCATTGGCTGACTTCAGTTTAGTTTCTTTTATTTTTTTTTTAAATTGTCATTAACAAAGGGAACCCTTCCAGTATTCCCAACTTGATACCATTTGAGGTACAATTGTATCACTAGACAGAAAATCACTATTTTAATTTAATTGTTGCAATTATATGGTGTGATATCACCTGCAGAATTGCTGTGTTTTTTAGATATTATTTTAACATGATCAGCTGTTAAAGTTAGGTATATTCACATGACAATTCTTTCTACTGACATAGTTTTCAAACAAACCTTTTTTCTACCTTCAGCTGTTGGATGCTGATCTAAGTGAGACAAAAATTTTAGGAAAGCAGAGTATTGTCATCTGTGCAGAGCATAGCTTTGTAAAGTGAAATGAAGTCGTATTTATGTATGTACATACAGTACTTTATATATGTTTTCCGGATTCTCTAAGCTTAGTTAATTGAGAGTATTGGTAGTTACACCGATAATGTTCCTATCCCTTTGGAATGAATAATGTTTCTATCCCTTTGGATTGCAATACAGCATAATAAAACTTAGCAAACTTGATTAAAGCGGTTCTTAAATCCACACCTTACAAGCACTCCATTACTAGTTTAAGGTTGTCCTGCTGGTAGGAGATTGATATTTGCCTGGTGTAAAACAAGGTCCCTAATTTTGTAGGTGGGAAGCTATACTATTAAATTAGTTATTTTTTATTCTTTATAATCTAGATGTAGTCTTGTAAATAGATTTGTATTAGTATGAACCTACAGAATCTGAACATTTCTCACCTGTGAACTTCTAGTTCTGTGTTAATTTACTAGCCAAAACAAAATATGAGGAAGTTTCCTTCAGCAACCTTTAAGAAAAATGAAAATTCCAGGAAATCATGCTTAGCCTAGAAAATGACAAAGAATTAAGGCACTTTAACATTTGGGAATTCAAGTAGGCATATTAAGATTGCTTATCTTTTCCTCCTCTTTCCTCCTTTTTCTTGCAAAATCAGGTAGTTGTGTTTAAATAACTGTGCCCAATATCAGTAGTAACTTTTGAAAGCCCTTTTGGTTTGTTGGTGTTTTATTTGGATTTCTTTTTTAGTAGTAAAATGTTGGTTATCCGTGTGCTAAGTGTGCTATATATATGGGGTATTATTACAAGGTTAGCATTCTGAAATTTCTTCTTAACTGTTTTTATAAATCTGGATATCTTCTTTTTTAAATTTTATTTTCTTAACCAATGATCTGTTGTTGTTTGCATTTTCTGCTCTATTGCCACAAACTAATCAACAGAGGTCTGTGGCCTGGATCTGTCTTCCTTCTGGTTTTTACCTATGAAATATTGGACAGAGAACATTTTTATGTTTATGTTGATTGTCACTATGATAGTGTTTCTGTAAATCTGTGAGTAATCGTAAGTTCGTAATAAGGTTCTGTGTGCATTCTCTGTACTTTCTTGTTTGCTTAGGGTATGAAATACCACAGTGGGACATTCTGAGTCTTTCTTATCAGTGTGAATTGAGGTTGTCATACCTTTAAGTGTAACTTTGATTGTCATAGAAATATGAGAAACAAATACTGCAAGCAATGCGGTTCAAGTACTGGCATATTCTGTTAAAGAAGCTGATGAACTTCCACAAAATTAGTTTAAAACAGTTCATAGGGCAATTTAATTATGAATCAAATAACAATTTATTGATATCCTTGTGAAACAGATCTCAGTATTTATCTTTGACAATTCATTCTTCTTTTTTTTTTTTAAAAAAAAGGGAGAGATGGACCAGCAAAGTAAAAGAGGGAAGATTTTTTGTTAGGGCATTTTGAAAAGAGAAGTCTCAACTTTCACTGTCCTGATAAACCTGTTTAACAAACTCAGTGCATGAATACATAAAGCAGGTTATAAAAAAGATCACGAAAGAGTTTTTAGTAGGGATAGGACAAGGGTAACGGTTTTAAACTAAAAGAGGGTAGATTCAAACTAGGTACAAGTAAGCAATGTTTTAATGAGAGTGGTGAAACACTCGAACAGCTTGCCCAGAGAGGTGGTAGATGTTCCATCCCTGGGGACATTCAAGGTCAGACTGGATCAGGTAACCTGGTATAGTGGTAGGTGTCCCTACTATTTCAGGGGGCTTGGACTAGATGGCTTCTAAAGATCCTTTTCAACCCAAACTGTTCTTTGATACTATGATATCATATGAAAACATCTCAAATTTTCTTTTGCCTTGTCAGCAGGTCTCATGTAGCCCTATTAGATGAAGTAGGAGTCTGTGGTCTACAAGTTTTGCTACAGTATTTGTCTTCTTGATGACAGCGTACAATCTAAAACCCGAGCAAACCCAACCTCTCACCTTGTAATTTGCCATTAAACTCAGTACTTGAGTATGCACATCATCTTTTGTAGAAAACTCTATTTTGTTTGTAAGCTTAGATTGATACGTCTTCCCTAGGCAATTAATGAGACCCTCTGTATTTACTGTGTTATTTTCATAGGAACCACACAGTAATTGAAGAAAAACTACATCAGGAAATGAATCATAGGTTAAAGTTCTTGAGGGACAGGGTGTTTTACCAGTTTCAGTCCTCTGACAGTTTGCATATTTTTCAGAATCAGAATAAAGATTCAGTTAATACATAAAAGAATTAATATAAGAAGTTTTTGGCATATGCATTATCCGTTTTCTTTTTTTGTTTTTGTAAACCTGTAATTACGGTTGGCAAAAATATCAGGAATAAGTGGGAAAAACTTGAAAGGAGATCAAGATTACAAAAGCTTAGAAAAATAAGTAAAAATCTGTATAGATGAGGCAGAGAAAGATTACAGCTGCAGGTATATAATCATATTTGTGTGACTGCTTCTGGGAATACCTACAGGTACACTGTTCACACAGTGGACTGTACTTTTCATGTCTTTCATATGCTGCTTATATTCTACTTTGTGTCACTTAGTTCCATAGATGAATTTATACTGACAGTTAACATGTTGTCTTTCACCAAATCACACATTTTTCAAAATTACTTTCCCATGTGTTTTTCACACACAAACCATTGTCTATAGTAATTTTCATTTATTAAATTTGTTCCTCCAAATTTTCTAGCCCCTTTAGGGCTCCTATGCAAGTGTTTCTTTACTACATTAATGCCAGAATCTCACCTCAGATTGTAGCCTCCTGCTAGTTGTGAAACACACCTGCACAGTGGGCTTTTCTTAGACAGAAGATTTTACCTTGACTAATCACTCTGAATATTTAATTCCATTTTCTAACATTATCATGGTGAAGACACTCACTCAGTCTCAACATCAGAAATCTCCACAGTTAGAACTGTTAAGTGTGGTTTATTGAACCTTGGTGGTGGGCCTGAGGTTTTTTTAACAGAATACTGATGTGAGTATATGAACTTTTTGAAGCTAAATTCAGACATGCTGCCTTTATTTACCACTTTACCCTTAATATAAATTAAGAGAGAACAGTATTTATATTTTGTACAATGTTTTGAATGAGTAACATAGTTCAAATGGGTATAAATATGTGCCTGGAAGTTATTTCCCTATTAAAAACCTGATTTTAAAAAGGAAAGCTGGCTTATAACACTCCTTTGCCATATTTGACAAAGCTTTCTTCTTGTCAAATGTCCTTCATTAAGATGGCCAGCTGTTTCTCTGCTTTGGATATAGTCCATTTCCGAGACTCTTTTAGCTGACTAACAGGCACAAGAAAAGGCAATTTTATTCTTGTTACTCTATTACAAACCAGTGTTCATGTTTGTGTAGAAGAAACATAGCACTTTTGATTTTATGATGACACCTTGCTTGATTTAAGAAGGAGAATATTGAATCCAATCTCTTTCACTACATTGTGTGATAGCATAGAGAATTTTCTGATGTCAGAGTGATAAAGGACCTTCTTACAAGAATTTTTTTTATATAACCTTATGGTATCCTGCATAAATTGTGTCTCATCAGGACCATTTCTTTAGGACATCTTCTGCAATTAATTAAATAGCAGTCCTAAGTGTTTTTTCAGTGAGAAGGAGAGAAATCTTAGACTACCTTTGGCAGCAGTTGTCACGTACATAAAGTTGTGTTAGAGCATATTAGGAATGTTTATTTGTATCTTTATTTCTGTTTTATGTTTTTTATTACCTTGTTCTACATCTGTAGGAAACTGAAAATCACTCAAGAAGTATTAATTAATTTAAGAATTTGTGGCTGTAGGTGCCATATGGTAAGCAAGAAGAAGCCACAGCAATCATATTAAAATCTAATTGGAAAAAATAATTATAAGTATATTCCGCATGTTCAATTTGGACAAGAAGTAATAGACAGAAGCTGGAACATAGGAAACTCTAACTAGATATGAAGAAACAAATGGGGGTGGTGAAATACTGTCACAGATTGCCTAGAGAGCACAGGGATTTCCAGCCTCGGTGAAGGTCAAGTCTGGACTAGACACTGGAACATTCTGATTTAATTAAACCTGCTGTGAGCATGCGGTTGAACTGCCTGACCTCATGATATTACTTCCAGCAAAAATTATTCCAGTGCAGCTGATCTTAGAAGCCAAACAGATACATTTCTTTTTAGTACTCATAAACCCGATGTTTTTCTTCCCAGTACAGTTCCTTAGTTTTGAGATTAACAGTTTGAGGCGTGCGTTAATATTTAAGTTTTTACTCAAGCAATACATTCAGCAATTACAAGAACTAAACAATGTGCAGATACTGTGCACAGGAAAACCCCCTTGCATTGGCTGTCCATAGGGTTAGTTGCATCATTTTGTCTATGACTAAGCTATATACCTGTTTATTTATGCTTCTTTTGTATGCTGTAAGGAAAGCCTCAAAACAGTTCATGCTTTGAGAAAATAAGAGCAAAAAGTTGAAGTTGCTGGAAAGTTGAAGCAGAAAGAAGCAGAAAGAAATTAAACAAAAATCTGTGAAAAGCAGCTTGCTTGTTTTATATGTAGACTAAACAGTTGAAAACAAGAAAATCCTTCCCTTGAGAAGGATGGGAATTTTACAGGATAGGATCCATTTGTATTACTGGCTAAACCTAAATCTTGGAAAAAAATTTAACAACTTGAATTTTTTTGTTTTTAGAACTCTTCATGCCCCTGGGAAGACGAAGAAATGCTCCTAGAGGAAGGAAGAAAATAAAGCATTTGTTTCAAGTATTCACCTAAAAAAAGAGATAGTTTTCACAGACCACTGCAATTTTTGCTGTTGATTTCAGGAGCTATTTATCAGGAGTACTTGTCTGGAAGTGAAGGGACAGGATGCAGATCACTAAAGACAATTGCAAGTACTGAATTTAAACAGCAATAAACCACTGCCCAAATGTATGAATCACAGTTCTTTAGAAAAGTTATGGAAAACTAGCCTGAATCAATAGTTCTATGCTATGGCAAAAGGAGCATCCTGGCTTGCAAAGAAAGGAAAAATCCTCACAGGGAAATTCCAGGAACATCCTCACTCTCTCTATTGTATTGTGTAGCAAATAGACAGATTGTAGCTGGCTAGCTCATGACATCTCATCTAAAGAAGGGTTTGGAAGGCCTGAACATTTTTTTCTACATGAATACTGACTACAGCAAAAGAGTCCTTTGACACTCTCTGTATATATTCAGAATTCTATGAGTAATAAAAAAGCCTGAATGTTACTAAATGTTACTGTAGTGGTGGCACAGCCCCCTCGTGGGCTGTGGCAGACCGGTGCCCATCAGGTGCTCACCCTCCAATGGACGGACGAGGGCGGATCCGAGGGCGGTGCTGAGGTCTAAACCACATCCCCCCGGTCTGGAAGGTTCTGTTTAGTTCAGTCCCTGGTTGGTTCCCTGTTCCTATTCCCGCCTACATATTATCCCTATTGGTTGTATGTTTCCAGTTACCACCCCTTTACCCGTATTCTATTGGTTGTATCCCTTCTCTCCTCCCCTTCTCCCCTCTGTATAAAACCCTCTGCACACCCTCAGATCCTGGTCTTTCTCCTCTGACCCTTTCAGGCAATAAACTGCTCTGGAGTTCATGAGAAAGATCCCTCTCATTCCTTTACCCTCGGAGACGCATTTAGAACAGCTTAGGCAGGCTTGAGAACCGCATCATCGCTGAGAAGCCAGCACCGGATAAGCCCCAGCCTCACTTTGCAGAGAGCTGCTTGCTCTCCAGCAGGGACGGGCAGAAGGTGACGCTGGGCATTCTGCAGTGAGGATCCCCTCGCCCAAACCAGCCCTGACCCACTGCGTCACATGTTACTGCAAGGCTCAGGGCTTCACAGCAAGTCCTATTTTTAGTAATGTCTACAAGATACATAAGTCTACAAGAACCAACCTTTTAGAATGCAAAAAACCCTTATTTTTAAAAATTACCATTGTTAACAATTAAATCCACTTGTAAAATGAACTTTTTAAACACTCATATTCCAGTTAAATTGCAAGCCAAAATCTATCATAACACCGTAAGACAACACTTTGCATCTTTGTTTAATTCAATACTAGTGAATAGTATCATTTGCACCAGCTGGAAACCTAGTTCAAGCCCACTGCTACTAAGGTGTGAAGTAAATTTCCCCCTTTTAACCTCACCTTCCTTTGCAAGGTCATTTCAAATTAATGTCACAACTTTATTTTATATAAATATATGAATAAATAGAGAAAATAACTATTTTCCATTTTTCTTGTGTTTTAAAGTTTCTCATTAAAAGAACAGTGGTGGAAAACCCGATTTTTATCAATAGAAGAAGACATCTTTCATGCTAAAAAATAGGAATGGGGACCCCCCCCAAATATCAGTTTATCAAAGTAGTTTATTGGCTGTGCATAAATCCAACAATGGGTCAATATCTTGACAGCTGTATGCATGCCCAGTTCAAGGATAAAATATCCAGTGACGTTAAGCATGACAAAATCCCATATTTAATGAGAACACAACATATCCTGTGAGTCAAGCATCCTACATTACACAGAGAATCCCCCTGACCTTCTGTGAAGGAGGGTAGTCTATTGCCTAGCAAGCTCAACAGTTTCAGATCATAGTTCAGCTTTTACTCAGTTTTCACAGAATAAAACAATTCTGTGAAATAGAAAAATATATATGAAAAAATTAGGGATTTGGGACTACCACAATGAAAAAGATAAGAAATGCCAGAAGTTCAATAAGGGGAAGTGCAAAGTCCTTCAGCCTAGGGAGGAACCACCCCACACATCAGTATGTGCTGGGGGCTGCCCAGCTGGAAAGCATTTTGGCAAAAAAAAAAAATGTAACAAAGAAGGCTAATGGTACCCTGTGCTCTGTTAGACCAGGTATGGCCAGCAGTTTAAGAGAGGTGTTCCTTCCCCTCTACTCAGCACTGGTGAGGCCACAGCCTGGAGTATTGTCCTGTTATGGTCTCACCAGTACAAGAGAGACATGGACATATTGAGGAGACTCCTGTGAAGAGCCAGAAAGATGATTAAGGGACTGGAGGTTTTGTACTTCCAGCTACTACGTAACATTACCATTTACCCTTAGTCTAATGAAAGATATTTCTCTTGTGGTTTTAAGTTCATGTTCTTCATGTGAATCAGGTAGCATTCTGCAAAAACAGGAGCCTCAAACCATCTAAGTCTGGAATGCTACCTTCTTTGGAGAGCTCACAGATCTGGACAGAGCATTATGGTAAATGAAGTATTAAAATCAATTTTTTGTACCCATACTGACATGTTCAAAGTCTCCATGTTCTACACTGGAATTTCCAACATTTCCTCAAGGCACATTTTGACTGTGGGTTGTTTCGGAGTCTGAATACACAAAAACCATTTCAGCTTTCTTAAAGTCCCTGTTTCACCAGATACCTTGTATTTTCCCCCTTATGACTGAATAAACCAATTTATTTTCATTTATTAGGCTTATGTACATCTTGGAATAAATGATGTTTTGAATGGGATAGAGAAAGCAAAAAGATTGGACTTTTAGAGTGAAATTCTGATAGTGTTAATCACACTATAGTATTTTCATTATTGTTTACATAGGAAACTAGTTTTTAAAGTGAGACTTTGTTGGGTTTACTGACACCATAGATAATTCCACCACCACCTCTCCCCAGGACAAGAGATGGTTTGTTTGCAGATTTTAAGATATTCTTCTAAGATCATATTTTTAAAAGAGAAACAAAAGCTGTATTTTATGATCCTCTTCTAGTAGATCTAGAAAAATAAAAAATTTATTATTAACATTTGTGGCTACAAGAAAACAATATAGAAATCTAGTGATTACCAACATTTTTTTAATATTTGATTGTTTTCTGGTGGGACAAACTACCACTTGGTTTGAAGAAGACTTTAGTTGTACACTTGTGCATGTTAGCAGTGAACAGCAAATTTGCATTCCAAAATCAATGCTAGATCTCTTTAGCCAATTAAGATAAAGCAAAGAATCCCCAATGCTCATTGTTCCTTCAGTCTGAATGTCTTAACTGAATATGGTGCAAATTACTATCGTTACCTTTTTTAAAAATTTCATTACATTGATTTATATGGGATTATTAATTTAAAAATAAGAAGAATACTTGCATAATCTGATGGTTAATTTTGAACATCTGTTTCTTGTCTATTTAGCTAAGTACTTTCTACAATAAGTAGCATATTGCAAACCTGATAATTATATCGATAATATCTTGCTGCTGCAGCCAAATCAGTATATGCCTGCACTGCAGTTGGACAAACAGGTACTGAGAGTAAGAGTTATACACAAGCTAATCAAAGAGCAGTTGAGAGACTAGTAATTTCTTATATTTTCATGCCTGAAAGCAGTAATAAAACCAAAAGTTTGTTTGGAATATATGAAAGACACACCTCAATCTGCTGCCTTAGCATAAGCCTGTATGTCTTCTCTGGGCTTCTCTTGATCAAATTTTATTTGAAGAAGTACTTTGGTAAATATTTTTCATCTTGCTTTGTCTCTGCTTGAGGATGAAACGTTCATCTATCTAATTATCACAAAGTAATCTATACCCCTTTCTGGTTTTATTATTCATCTGGGTTTATGTAGACCATTATTTTCATAGAGCATGAAAGCACAGACACTGTGAGGAAACTGATAGAATCTAGAAGCAATGAAGGGAAGAATATTTCATAATGAAGAGGCATACTTTAAAAGCATACTTCATACCTTTCTTCTCAGCAACAACAAATTAATGCTTTCCCCCTCTCATAAAAACAAAATCTTTTTGCTTTAGGCAATTGTACAAATGTAATGATGTAAGATCTGATTCAATCATCAGATCTTAATCTGATGGAAAAGAGATATAAACTATGTGTTTGATCCTCCAAACCAATCAGAAGGAGTGAATAACTGCCTCTCCAAATAATTAGAGTGTGATTATCAAAGTCCTCCAGAAGAAGCCTTACAAGAAGCCAAGCTTAGGAACTGTTAGGCGAGCCTCCCCCTGCCCTGCCTTTTTTACTTCAAAGAAGACAAAGCCCAGGGAATATAAAAGTTTTTGTTTCTGACCTGTTTGCAAAGAAACTCACCTGCACAAAACTGTTGTTAAAGCAATTTAAACTCTGTGTGAAAATGATGATTTGTTAGTGGTTATATTTGTTTCAGTGTAGCTTAATAGCATATCTTTGTATGAGGCATTCACCTACCTAAGAAAGAAATTGTATTGATCCCAAAAACTTTAAGCGCTAGAGAGGACTGATATGGAGAAGTTGGGCTCTCCCAAACATGGGGATAAAACATGGTGGTGGTTTTTCAGCTACCAGAATATAAAACTGAAGAGAAATAAGAGAATGTCAAGTTAGCAGGTGTTAGTGTCACACAGAAGAGAGATCCAGAGCAATGGGATATAGATGTGATGGCAACATCTTGAGGGAATATAAATAGGGGAACAGAGCAATAGCCTGTCATACCAGAACACTAAACTCCATTCTGCTGGGTACAGCAGTGAGGCACTTAGAAGAAGAATATGGCAGCAAGCAACAATTTAATCTTCTGCCTTGGCCTTTTCCTTAAACCCTCCTTTTTCTTCCTTTCCTTGTAAAGGGGGAAAAAAATAAAATAGGGAGACTCATCTAGTTTACAAAGAAAAGGAGCTGTCAATGACTGATGAAAGACTGACTTTATTCTTTCCTTCATTTAGGCAGGTTATTCACTCTGTGAATAAAGTCATAAGGGATTATTAGTTAGTTTACAGGTGTCACTCAATGCTTGACAATGTGGTGATAAGTTCAGATAGTCGTAACTGGGACTTCCTGGATTGACCAAGTCTCTTTTTTTAAAGTGATATGATTCAGCCTGAATTTGCATCTGAATTAACACTATGCCCTATTTCACTGCAAAATATGTTTATGAACTACAGGATGGCAAAAGAACTGTATTTTTCCTTTTTCTGTAGTACAAAACAACCCAATTTTCACTTTGGTTATAGACTGCCATATAGAACTCATTTATGAATTGTATCACACAAATCAGTTTATCCACATGGGTTCTAATGTATACAGGTTTTCAAACACAGTCTCATGGAAATTATTAAAATTTTCAGTGATTTGAAGCATGAAAGCAATGAATTCAAGGAATTTCTTCCTTCTGAACTTCTGTTGTGTTACACATGCATTAGAAGAGGAAGATGGAATTTATTTATTCTTATCTTTATATTGGAGTGATATAGGTTTGATGGATGGACTGTTAGATGTATAAGGAATTGAGTGACTGACTGCATCCAAAGAGTCACATTCAATGGCTCAAAGTCTGAGTAGAAACCAGTAATCAAGAGTCTGTCCTTGGATCAATACTATTTAATATCTTCATCAACAACATAGGCAACG
Source organism: Ptilonorhynchus violaceus (assembly GCA_013397565.1). Classification (NCBI taxonomy): domain Eukaryota; kingdom Metazoa; phylum Chordata; class Aves; order Passeriformes; family Ptilonorhynchidae; genus Ptilonorhynchus; species Ptilonorhynchus violaceus. The sequence continues at coordinate 26,661 of VZRJ01001650.1, forward strand.
GGATTGAGGGCAGACTCTGCAAGTTTTGGACTACATCACACTGAGTGATGTGGCTGATGTGCTTGAGAGAAGGGATGCCATCAAGAGGGACCTTGACAGACTTGAGGAATGGGGACATGTGAACCTCATGAAATTCAACAAGTCCAAGCACAGTCTTGCCCTTGGAACAATCCCCAACATCAACACAGACAGGGTGATAAACGAATTCATAGTAGCCCTGCAGAAGAGGACTTGGGGGTATTGGTGGATGAAAAATTTGACATGAGCCAGCAATATGCACTTGCAGCGCAGAAAGCCAACTGCATCCATAAAAAAAGTATAGCCTGTAGATCAAGGGAGGTGATTCTCCAAAGTTACTCTGTAACTGTGAAATCCCATTCCATTACTGGAATTGTTCAAGGTCAGGCTGGATGGTGCTTTGAGCAAACTGATCTAGTGAAGGATGTCTGTCCATGATGGGAGTTTGGACCAGATCATCTAAAGATCCTGTCCAACCTAAACCATTCTATGATTCTATAAGTCTGGTTAATGGTTAAGTCTTTCTTGGCAGTTGTGGACCTCTTGGTGAGCAATGATTAAAGTGAAACAAAATCTTATTTCTTTTCGCTTTTTTTCAATATTTGTAAAGACAAATATTATTATAGAAGGGGAAAAACAAGATGTCTCGTTTATTTTTATTTCAGATATACAGAATATTTTGGGGATTAGCATCATTCAGACAACAGAGTGTTATAGGTAAACATATCCTTAGAAGCATTAATTGGGATAAGTCTAGCAACACAGCCAGAGATATTTTGCCAAGGATTTCAATGTAGCTTAGTCAGAACTGAAAGCATTTGGGCTCTACAACTAGGCTTTTGCTGTTATACTGAGCCTCTCATATTCATGGCTTCATTGTTGATGTTACCCAAGACAGTGAAACTAAAGTCGAATTGAGAATGTCTCTGTGTCAGGCAATCATATCTCTAGTTTTTGCACAGGCGAAAGTCTTTGTCAGTTCTTCCCTATACCAATCAAAGACCAGAATACAAACCCAGAGCTTAACTGGAAAAAAAAAATCTTTTGAAGTGGTAATGAAAATGGTTTGAATCTTCTGAGTAAATACGAAAGTTAGGAAAACTCCTATTTTCTCTTTTAGCCTGTGAATTGCTCTCAAAGAAAGATTTTAGCCATTAAAATAAATTTGCATTCTTTTCAGCAGTTTCTTTCTTATATAGTGCTCTTTTTCTACTGCTTCTCATGTCTAAGGGTCTATCAGTCTGTTTTATGTATGTCTTAAAACTGTCTGTAAAGGTTGTGGTCCTAGAATCAGTGAGATGTTGAAAGCTTTCACTATGTTTGTAGCAAGACTGGGAAATATTCCTTTTTATTCTATGCAGTTCTCTGTGAATGGGATTAGCACATTAGGAAATTCTGGATAAGGGTATTATGTGGGCTTGATCTTTGGCGATTAGACATGAACGGTTGAAGTAAATCTGTCCAAGGACATCAAAGGTAATGAAAAAAGCTCCTGTAGGTATGTAGGCAATAAAAGAAAGGCTAAGGAAAATGTGGGTCCTCTCAGAAAGGATATGGGAGACCTGGGTATCTGGGACATGGAGAAGACTGAGGTACTCAATGACTTTTTTGCATCAGCCTTCACAAGCAAGTGCTCTAGCCAAGCTGCAGAAGGAAAAGAGAGGAACTGGGAGGAGGAAGGACCACGCACTCTAGGAGAAGATCAGGTTTGAAATCTAGGGAACCTGAAGGTGCACGAGTCTATTGGACCTGATGAGATTCATCCACGGGTCCTGAGGGAAATGTCCAATGATGTGGCTAAGCCACTGTCTATCACATTTGAGAAGCTGTAGCATTCCAGTGAAATTCCCACTGACTGGAAAAAAGGAAACATAACCCCCATTTTTAAAAAGGGAAATAAGGAAGACCCTGGGAACTACAGACCACTCAGTCTCAAATCAGTGCCTGGCAAAATCATGGAGCAGATCCTCCTGGAAATTCTGCTAAGGCCCATGGAAAATAAGGAGGTGATTTACAGCAGCCAACATGGCTTGACTTAAGGTAAGTAGTGTCTAATAAATATGGTGGCCTTCTGCTGTGTTTGCAGCAGTGGAGGACAGAAGAATGATTGACAATCTACCTGGACTTGTGCAAGGCATTTGACATTGTCCCTCACAACATCCTTGTCTCTAAACTGAAGAGACATGGATTTGACAGATGGACCACTTGGTGGGTAAGGAATTGGCTGGATGGTCACACTCAAAGAGTTGTGCTCAATGGCTGGATGTCCTAGTGGAGACCAGTGACAAGCAGCATTCCTCAGGGGTTGATATTGGGACTGGAGGTGTTTAACATCTTTGTCGGTGACATGGACAGTGGGATCAAGTGCACCCCCAGCAAGTTTGTCGACGACACCAAACTCCGTGGTGTAGTCAACATGCTGGAGGAAAGGGATGCCATCCAGAGGGACCTGAATGAGAGGTGGCAGGCTTGAGAGGTGGGCCTGGGTGAACCTCATGATGTTCAACAAAGCCAAATCCAAGGTCCTGCACCTGGGTTAGGGAAATCTCAAGCACAAGTACAAGCTGGGTGGAGAATGGATCGAGAGCAGCCCTGGGGAGAAATATCTGGGCATGTTTGTGGATGAGAAGTTCAACATGTCTTGGTAATGTGTGCCTAGAGTCCAGAAAGCCAACCATATCATGGGCTGCATGAGAAGAAGAGTGATCAGCAAGTCAAAGGAGGTTCTGCTCTTATGAGACCCCACCTGTAATACTGCTTCCTGTTCCAGGGCCCTCAACACAAGAAAGAAGTAAAACTTTTGAAATTAGTCCAGAGGAGGCTATGAAGATGATTAGAGGACTGAAATACCTCCCCTATAAGGAAAGGCTGAGAGAGTTGGAGTTGTACATCCCAGAGAGGAGAAAGCTTTGGGGAGACCTTATAACAGTCTTCCAATACCTAAAGGGGGCCTACAAGAAGGCTGGAGAGGGACTTTTTGCAAGGACACGAAGTGAGTGATAGGACAAGAGGGAATGACTTTAAGCTGAAAGAGGGTAGATTTAATTATATATTAGTGAGAAATTCTTTACTTTGAGGGTGATGAAGCACTGGAACAGGTTGCCCAGAGAAGCTGTGAATGCCCCATTCCAGAAAGCATTCAAGGACAGGTTGGACGGGGCTTTGAGCAATCTGGGGTGCCAACGCTGCCTATGGCAGGGGGTTTGGAAGTAGATGATCTTTAAGGTCCTTTCCAACCCAAACCATTCTATCATTCTATGATACTATGAAATGAGAAAAGGAGGAATTATTCTGTAGTCCAGTTGCCACAAACACATACTTGTTTTTCTCATTCTATAGAAAAGACAGAAAAGGACTGTGCTGCATCTTATTTTCCCATCTCACCAGATTCATGAAGGCAAAGATGTCAGCCATCAGAGAGCAGAAGTTAACTAAAATGATCAGGGAGATGGACTGTTGAAAAGATAAAGGGTATTCAAAACTAGTGGCCTGCAAAGGAGCTTTGCACTGTCTTTTCATGTATTAATATGTAAATTTAGATGAATGCTTTGATTGGTTCTGTCCAACAAATTGTTCATAAGGATCCTGGCCCCCAAGGCAACCTCAAAAAACAATGAAAAAATATCAGACTAGACAGCTTACAACACAACTAATAATTTTTAGTATAAGAAATGATAGAACTATGAGAAGAATCACCAAACTTTTTTCTCTTGGAAACAAGGCTGTCTGCTGTCTACGATCTAATCAATTACTGTAAGTAATCTTGCACACTGTATTGGTGCCTAAAGATTTTTTGCTTTCTCTATATTTTTCATATAGTTGTAGGCTTGTAGATTTTTAAAATATAGTTATTAAGTTTCTAGTACTTTTCCTGTCCTTTCTCACATTTTAGATCAATAAGCTACCCTTTCTAAACTCTATTTAGTCTTATATTCAAGAAAGGAATTTCTAACAAGGACACTTTGCTTTGCATCAGAATTTGAGAGACACAACAAGATATAGGGCAGAGAATCCCCTGCAGCAACTCCAAGGGCCAGACCAAAGGGTGGGTTGCTGGGGCAACTGGTCTCTTACTGGATGTACCTGCTAGATATACTAATTAATTAACCTTACAAAAACTGTAGAAATCTGGTGCCACATGTGCACATATCCATATTTGTGCACCTGAAAGTTTTCACTAAAGAACTGCTGTCGCAGGAAGGGGTCTGGTGCTGATATCCAGCACTGGTATGCCTGCGACCTTCCTAGAGAGCCTCCCGCAGAGAACGACTCTTCAGGGGCACTTGGCAAGCCTTCCTAGGCAACGGGTGATTTCAGCAAGTGTAGCAATATCTTAGCTACAAGTGATTCAGCTCTTGTGATTGAGCTCTCGTGAAATCACCCCAGGCAGACTTGGGGAGAGACACAGGAGCCTCGTGTGGTGGTTCCGCAGAGGTAGCCTTTATTGTCCAAACCACCCTGCGAAGGGGAGGCCAGGGACGAGAGCTCCCTTCGTCAGGGGTAGAGGCATGGGTTTATATGGGGAAACAGGGGGTGGGGTGGAAACCAATTAGCCAACGGGGTACAGGCTATTACCATGAAAAAACAAGACGTGTTGGGAACTCGCCATGACCCTGAGGAAAGCTGGTATCTCTGACTACCTCCAGGGGAGTGCTGAAAACTCTAGCCTTGAGGGCTCACAGCCCTCCACAAACTGCTTTTTCTAGTACTGCTCTTAATATTGTTTGGAAAGGTTTTGTCTTTTGATTCTAGGCAATGGTTTATGGCTAAGAGGTAACTCTCTGATCCTGTATATTACAAGGGAGTTAAAAAAAACCCAGAGGAGGGTTTTTTACCCATAACCCATAAAACCCCCAACAGATACCCATCTTTGCCCAAGAATCAAGATACTATCAAAAATTTTTTACTAAAAATTCTAAAACAATGTACAGCATCATCCCTTGTTGTCTCTTCTGAAACTTGCTCTTCCTAGGATCAGAAGACCAGAATATCTCAGGAAGGTTATTAACATTTGTAGGTCTATCGTCACTTGGTAAGACAGCTCTTCTCAATGCAATGCAGATTTTCTGTGCAATCACTCAAGGTAAACACTTCTTTACCAAAATCAGCATTATTACCACTGGTGTCATCAGTCAATACAGCAAAATCTGGTACTGGCACTACATCATACCTACTTTTGGCATTATTGTGGGTTTACGTGATTATGACTCAGGCTCACCTAGTGACTTTCACTGCTAATTCAGTAAGCTCTTTCTCTAAAGCACACAGTATCGTAGAAGCTTTCATCCTTAAATTCTACTGTAAGGTGATAGTAAAGGCAAGCTGACTAAAACAATAAACAGAAAACACAGAGACCTCTACTCTCAATTCCCCCAAACTGAAATATATCTAAAACTTGTAACTTCAAGTCATGTAAATTGCAACATTGCTTCTCAAGTAAGATATCAGATTAAACAGTCATGGTAGGATGAGGGTCCTCTAGCTCAGTGTTCTTTCTTCATCAATGGCTAATGCAAGATTTTTAGTTAAAGAGCAGGAGAAAGCTGATAAGAGGTGTGTATTCTCTAAGCTCATTAAAAGCTTAAACTGTTGGTTTGATGATTTTCCAGGTCAGAGGGTGTAATTTAAAGAAAGTTTAAATTTTCTTACAGAAAAAAATCCCATTATCTTTCTCTCCTCTGATTTCATTTTTAAATATTGTAAATTTTTATTTAAATGTAAAGGTCTTGTATTTATTCCATTTTATGACATTAGTCAGAGCATAGCTGATATAATAATGTTTGTTCTACATCCCTCTGCACTGACTGACAGTGCGCTAACACCACATAAAAATGATACAGAGACAACTATTAAGCCTTGGAAATGTCTGGGAAGATTTATCTTACATTGTTTAATACCACTTTGGAGGTTTTGATAGTCTTACTGAATTTCTAGCCCTCCTGAGTTATCCATGACTTCTAGAGGGTAAATTGCTACTAAAAGAATGAAAGGCGGATTTGCATGCATTTATATGTACAAATGAAATACTCCACTACTGTCCTAGGCTGTTTATCAAAGGCTGCGAAAATTCATTACAAATTGAGTGTTATAAAAACACTCCCTTCGCTGTTGCTGTCGAGACGAACAAACTCACAAGGAGTCGGGGAAGGAGAGTAGAAAAGAAGAAAAGGTTTATTTTAAGGCACACACACAGCCTTTTATAGGCTTTAAGAATGTTATGATTCGCATCACCTGTTAATTGGCTATTGAATCAATACAATACACCCATTGGCTACATTAATTACAACATTCTATTATTAGTTACCCATAGCATCAGTATCAAAACAACAAGGCAAAAACACCAGGTGCAAGGTTGCTGTTAAATTCTTTCCCTATGTTTACAGTTCTAGCTCTTGTTTCTCACCGGCAGAAGCGTACTGTACTAAGATCTATTTCAGAGCTAGCAAGGCTGGTAGGCCTGCTATACTTCTCCACACCTCGCCATAAATCAAAGGTTCATTTCAACTACCGCTAGTATTCAGATTTTAAAGCAACAGTTAATCAGAACTGTAGAAGAGTAAAATGAAATAAAGTAGAACTAGAAGAAATGTTCAGGAAAAATGCATGTCTATGATTAGCTTCCAACCTGTTTCAACAATTAGGCAAGTACCTGATGTGAAATCAGTGGCTAGTATCTACTTAATGGTAAATACAGCTTTTTTACCCCAGAACATGTTTATTCATGTGGACATCAGGTTACTTTAAAGATATAACCCTCTCACTGAAATGAAAAAATAATTTTCCTTTAAATGTTACAACTTCAAGAACTGAACTCAAGAATGGTAGAACAGGTCAATAAGACTCTTGGGCTTATTGAACTTTTCTGAACCAGAACTACTGCATTGCCTAGGAGATGTGCAGTGTGGACTATCTCTCACCCAGTAATTTTTAATTGATGAGCTTTCTAAGTCCTATATTATAGACCTGAGACTGAAAATTTCAATGGATATAATATTTAAAAAAAATTCTACTTGTTTGTGCACACTAGCTATGATTCACATAATCTTAAGGATGCCAGATATTTCAAAGTATACAGATTTAGCATCAAAGTTAAGTTTCTGAGTATTGAGCATAAAAAGCAAAAATATCATAGACTGGCAAAAAATCCAAGTAAAATTACAGATTTTCATACCTTTGATGAAACTAAGCAAACATGTCTGGGATTTAAGAGACTAAAGAACAATAGTTCGTGAGAATTTCTCTCAGATTTTCCATATAAACAAGACAAATTTGTATACAAAACTAACTCTTGTTCTTCTGCTTCAATTTTTTTTAATTTTGGTGGGGGTTTTTGTTATATGTCACACTTTTGAAACTTTCAGACATCAAAAATTTTCTTAGGAAAGAGACATAAAATGTTCAGTGTTCAGGCAGATTACAGTAAAAATGTTGTTTTTTGTTTTCAATGTGTAGAATACAGAACTTGATTTCTTCCCTACTAAGTTTGGAGCTGAGCCAATGCAACTTGCTATAGATTTGCAGATACTTTTCTTTAGATAAAGTCTTTCGTATGCCTGTCAGCCAGGCAAGAGATTACAATTTGCTGTTGGAGCACTCCATTTTTGTCTGCTCAGTTGCTGTCTGGAGCAACTGGCTGAGTGTCTCTGCTATACCCTGAATAAGCAGCTGCTGGTTGCCATGCATGAATGTCTGGCCCTGCAAAATACCAAGAAGGTGTGTTTTGAGAGTTTGCAGCCCACCACAGGGCTGTAGAGCTTCTATTACCTGAAGCAGCCAAATGCAACAGATTTCATTTTCTTGGTAACTCAGATGCAAGTGGAAGCTACTACTGAAGCATTGCGTGCTAATGCTAGTGAGCTCTATTAACAGACAAATGGAGCATTTTAAACAGTATGTACCCATCCTGTATTTAAAAACTCTTTTTTCATCAAGTGCCAACCTCATAGCAGTTCATCTCTTTGAGAAAGGTATAAGCAAGGCCAACGGAGTCAAGTTGATTCAGGAAACTGAAGTCGACAGGAGGCTGGCAAGGTAGAGGTGTCAAATTGTTTCTGATATCAGCTTAAAGACACTTCTTTACAGTATGTAAAACTTACAGTTATCCTAATAATTACACTATTAAATGCCTTAGTAGGGCACCAAGCTACTCAGAAGGTGAAAGACAGAGGAAAGTGTGATGGTTAAGCTCCTCTCTCATGAAGGTGAAAAGGAAATAAGCTGTACATGATCAGCAATAAGTGGCAGAAGACATGCTAATGTGTTACTGAAGCAAAAATCATCCTTTTAGAAAAAACCACTCAAACTTTGAAATTCAGCATCATTATGAAAGCCATTCTGAGAATAAAGGAAGTAGCATTTCATCAAAGGACATATTACCTCCTTGGGTTACGAGAAATGTGGCTCTCACTCAAATACTGCTTATTTTGACTTAGAACCATTCGTTATAATTTCAAGATATCGTTTCACATAAATTTTTCTGTCCTTCAACTTAAAATTTTAAAAATTACAACATCAAAATAAAAGTTGCGACACTAGGCTACAGAAAAATTTCTTTAGAAAGAAAGTAACATTTCTGAAATTTTAGGGGAAAGTTTTATGTTTCTGTATAGATTTCTCTTTCGCCTTCAGTCTAGGTTTTTTTTCTGAAAAACCCTCTTCTGCATTTGGGCCACTGTAACTTCAAAAGTACTGTATCAGCATTGCTTACTATTGACTGTTCTAAAATTCTTGGTTTCAAAGGAAACCTTTTGCGGATTGTGCGTGTTTGTTTATACATTAGTTGGCTTTTCTTTCTTTTGCAGGTATATAATTTCAGAAGTTGGAAGATGTTTAAAGTCCTTTGTACAAAGTGGGCTTAGAGTCACTTGAGAAATATAAGAACAGCAGAGAAGAACAAAAGGATGTAAGGCTTGTTTTTTCCAAATGGATATTTCTAGTCTCCAGAGTAGCAATAAAAAAGGGACTTAGTTGCAGATACTCACTGGAAAATGGCCTTAGTACAGAACATACAAATGATGCTGCTGCAATAGGGCCATCTTTCACATAAGGAGCAAGAACTAGCAGAAGAGTTTTGCAGTATGTTAGTTTCATTCCATGTATGGATAATGTGCTGACTAGGCTTAACTTTTGCATTCACAGGAGCTCCAGATATTTGATCTATAAATTAGAACCGTGGGTAGAAATGCTCAGGGCTCCTTTCCTCTATCCAGCTCATTCCAACATAAGGTAAAAAGGGGGTCTTTTTATATATATATATATATATGTATATATATATATATAAAATATACTTACTATTCTTCTTTAAATAAGCTAGTAAGTACAAATGTAGTCTCTGGTTTTATAATAAAGTATGTTCCTTACTCCTTATTATATATGTCAAAGTTCTGAGTTGCTTGAGCATTTTTTTTCTTACCTCCTCTTCTTCACAAGGGGAGAAAGGATCCATGCTCCAGTATGTTACTGTAAGGGCAGTTTACCTTAAGGATACTCACTTGCAAATGCAGACCATTTTAGTTATTTTTATGGATCTCTATCCTTACCTTGGCACTTGACTATATAAAAAACAATCACATAAAGTATGTACTTTACGTATGCTTCAATCCTCTTGTTAATGTCTCCTATTCTGTAGAGGTTTAAAGAATGGGCATCACATCCCACTAGACTGTGAATTGTTACCGTTTTTGAAATGATGGCAATTTGCTGAGTCATGCAGATTGTCTCCGTAGTAAGAAAGAGAGATAAGTTGGGGAAGAAGTTTTTTCTATCTTTTTTATTGCAATTTATTTATTTTATGTTGTACCCACTAAGTTTTGAACATTAGTGCTGATAAGTAGCAGGCAGAGAATGACTTTCCTTTTTTTAAGAAAGACCTGCTTTGGTTCGAGGCTTCAGACCTTTCAATATGAAGATGACAAAAGCAAACAAGAAGTTTTGGTCTGTTTGTTTCATATTCTTAAAAAAACCCCGTATATCACAATACTAAAACCTCTATTTCATGTGTTAATACCAATATGTGAAGCCAAGCATAACAGGATCAGCTGGTGTTTACTGATGGCAGTATTTTCACATGATGTTAAAAAAAACCCAGCCCAAACTATTGTCAGCAGGAGGATGTTTTCTACTTTTTGTCTTTGAAAATATGTTTGGTTACATTCTCTGTCATGATGCATTATGGAATGAATGGTTGCTTTTAAGAAGTCAGGAATCATGCAAATTCACTCCCTGGAAAAAGTCTCTGCAAAAATATTGTACTGCCTCATACTCATGCCTTTTAGTCTGCATTTTACTTTGATGTGGAAAAATTACTGTGTTTTAAAAAACCAACTTGACCTGTAGGGCAAACCCACCATTTTATGCTGAAATGAAAAAGGCTTCCATTTGTCCTGGTTTAATGTCTTCAAGCCAACAAATGAGACTCAAAAATAAATCAGGCCTTGAAATAACATTACTAACTGGAATTAGCAGACAAGTTAGGTAGGTATTTTTGATAGCTTCTTTTTTCAGTACTATTGAAGCTGTTTATCTACTACCAACAGCAATGAACTGCCTTTCCTTATGCTTGAAGGCAGAAAAGTTGGACAGTGGTATAGAAAAAGCATCCTTATATTTTATCTGACTGTATATTATTTAGGTAATTTGTCCTGGTTCCTAATTCTCTTCTCTGTTTTGCATCCTGCTCAATTTATAGCACTTTTGATGAATTGTGTTCACGAGGTTTTCTCTAGTAAATACAATATTGATATAATAAAATAACCTCTTTATATGTATAAAGCATAACAGTGATTTTAACTGACCTTCTTACAAGTCTGTTTTGGCACAAATTTTTCTAAGAAGATCTGATAAGGAGATGTTATTTATGCACCTCAGGCTAAACAACAGACAATGGATATATCAATATAGCTATTTTTGGAATTATTTCTATCTTTTGCCAATATACACAGTTTTCATTATGGCTTCCAAATTTTGCCCGACAATGTTGGTTATATTTCCAAGCAGTTAGCAGAAACCCTGTCACTAGTTCAGTGATATAAAATGCAGATGCTTTCTGTAAAAAATGTGTTTACCATCCGGGATGAAATACACCACCTTGCGTGGGGCTCACAAAGGCTCTCTCTCATCCTTCTAAGCCACAAACTAAAGTCTTATGTTGTGTATGTGTCCTTTTGTGCAGCCTGCGTGCTGCCATAAATTTCACCAGCATGAATAACAAGGGACAGTATGGCCCAACAGCAATAATTGCCTGTGGTACAAATGAGTACACAGAACAGCCCATGAATAAAACTGATTAACTCCTTCTACTTTAAATGCAGTTGTGCTCAGAAAGCTGACTCTTAAAATGTCAGTTTTGAACTTGTCACTAACGTTTTACATGTTCAGTTTCTTAATATGTGTGTAACTCACATAACTGCATACTCCTTGTGAGATTTGAAAGACACACAAGACCCACTGGGTGAGTTTCTTCTTTCAATTCCATAGATTCTTGCAGCTATCCAACACAGAAAACAGAAGTTCTGCTAGGAAGCAGAGATAGAAAATTTCCCTCATTAATCTGCCACACAATTTGTCTAGGGGATCATAATTTCTGAATACACTTGATCTTAATTTTGGAGAAGCAGGTATTTTTTTACATATTGCAGACCTAGATCATCTTGTTTCTTGTATTTAGGGACTGAGATTGAGAACTGCCTGAAAATCCAGGTAATTTTTTTCTTTTTTTGCTACTGTTGTGGAGCTTTTGATGAGACTAAATTTTCCTCACTCTCTTTAAGCCAGAAAAACTTAGCAAACTACTTTTACTGTTGTGTTTTTCCCGTCTCATGGCTGTAAAAATTGAGTGGGTTTTCTTGAGACACTGGTTTCTTAGATAATGAATGCTTTTGGAATGAATTTTTCAGCATTTCTGTCTCAGTTTTGAGACAAATTTAAGAGAGGAGTCTGTGGACTGAGTCCATCTCTCCAAAAGTGTTCCTAAAAATCCCTTTCCACCAATAGGGAACGAATACTAATAGATGAAAGTAAAAAGCTCCAGTTTATTAACAAACAGAATTCCCACCTGCAAGGCAAGGGAAACACAGTAAATAACTGTTAAGCACTAAAATGCCAGAACCCACTTCCTCACTGCCATGGTTTGATACTGGCCAAACGCCAGGCACCCGCAAAAAGCCCGTTCACTTACTCTCCTCTGCTCTGCAACTGGACAGAGGAGAGAAAATTTTACAAAGGGTTAATGAGTTGAGATAAGGACCGGGAGAAAACACTTCAAGGGCAAAACAGGCTCAACTTAGTGGTATAAGGTGAATTTATTACTAATGAGATCAGAGTAGGAGAATGAGAAGTAAAATAAGCCCTTAAGAACACCCTTGTCTCTCCCCAACTCCTCCCTGCTTCCCACTGACGGTGCAGGGAGATGGGGCAGAGGTTTCGGTCAGTTTATCACCCAAAATTTTCTTTCCGCTGCTCAGGGAGAGGAGTCATTTCCCTGCTGCACCATGTGGTCCCTCCCACGGGAGACAGTTCTCCGCGAACTCCTCCAGCATGGGTCCACTCTCATGAGCAGCAGCACTCCCAAAACTGCTGCAGCGTGAGTCCATCCCACGGGCAGACAGTCCTCCCAAAACTGCTGCGGCGTGGATTACTCTGCCATGGGATGCAGTCCTCCAAGGACGGCTGCTCCAGCCTGGAAGCAAGGCCTCTCTCTCCACTGGGACTGCTGCTGGACCACAGTGCCCTGGTATTCACCTGCTCCGGCGTGGGCACATCCCCCGTGGGCTGTGAGTGGATCTCTGCATCCCCTGTGGACCTCCATGGGCTGCAGGGGACAACCTGCTTCACCACGGTCCTCACCACAGGTTGCAGGGACATCTCGGCTCTGGCACCTGGAGCACCTCCTCCCCCTCCTTCTGCACTGACCTTGATGCCTCCATTGTTGTTCCTCTCACATATTCTCACTCCTACTCTGCTCTGGCTGGAATAATTTCAACTGCACCACAAACTTTGTTGTGATTTCTTCTTAAATATGTTATCACAGAGGCGTTTCCAGCATCTCTAATTGGCCCAGCCTTGGCCAGTGGCCTGTCCATCATCAGAGCCATCAGGGATTTGCTCTGCTGGACATGGTGGAAGCTTCTATCAGCTCCTCACAGAAGCCACCTCTGTGGCCCCCCCGCTACCAAAAAACAGGCCCTGCAAAACCAACACACCCACCCACACACACACAGAAACAACACCCCCCCAAAAACTGTCCAGAGAATGGGGCCAGTGCTGGAGGAATAACCCTTTCCCCACATGTGGTCAGAGATGGAGCTGGCTGTCATGCTGAGGGGAGTAGAACTTCTGCGGGGCGGTCCCACCAACGGGGTGGGGGAGGAAGGGGGCAAAACCCAGCAGCTACCTGGTGTTGACCTCTTCTCCATGGCAGCCACAGCAGATGAAAACAGCTGGGCTGGAGCCTTTTGGTGTGCTTTCTCTCATGTTCAGCAGTTTCTTTTCTGGTATAGTTGTGACCACAACCGGCAGGGGATGCTGCAGTAACTCTCGCAGCCGGCAGGGGGTGCTGGCTGGCCCCAGTGAGGGGGGGCTGGTGCGATGGTTCACCCGTGGCTGCAGGGGGTGCTGTGGCGTGAGCACAGTGACCTCTCCATATGGCTGATGGCAACTTGGGTACGGGAAAGGAGAGGACATGGCTTCTCTAATGCGGAAACTGCAGCAGATCACAGTCTCAGAGCCCAACACACAGGGGTAGCCACAGCAATATGGGGCAGACAGGAGCCCCACAGGAGGCAGCCCCAGTCCAGGGCTTCAGACAGGAGCAGCCGCAGCAACACGCAGAGGGCAAGAATCCCACAGGAGGTGGCCCTGGTATCGGTTCTTAGCACAGGAGCAGCCGCGACAGCAGAAAAAAAAATGGAGCAGGTGGACCAAAGCCCAAGAGCCGGGCTACAGTGTAGCTATGGTGTATGCGAACATTGTGAGGAGGTATTCACTACATCCCTAGCTTGTGGCAAAGTTAAATCAAATTGTTTGGCTAGAGATCAGGCATTTTGATAAAAGACATCATGAGAGAGTTTTGCCTGCCCTAATTTTTGTGGTACAGTTATTGTCATAGCAAGGGCGTCTGCTCTCACATTACCTTCCACTATAGGTCCAGGCAGAGTGGTGTGTGACTTAAGGTGCAGAATGTAGTACTCGTGATTCCTGTGAAGTAAAAGGTTATACAAGGTGGTTAATAGCACAAAAAGATTCTTGTTAGAGACTTCTTTCAGGAACAAATGCTCAGTTCTCTCGATAATTCCTGTAACAGAAAGGGGATCACATACAATGTTAATAGATT
>VZRJ01001657.1:0-15347 GCA_013397565.1 Ptilonorhynchus violaceus
TCCTCGATACAACAGTGACACTTCTCTGTGGCACTATATCATTTTTCATTCCATTTCCCTTCATGTGTTTCTTTTTAGCTGCAGAAAAAAAAAGGACTGTGAGGTCCATTTCCAGCTTTCAGACTGGTGCTTTTGGCCCTAAATTTTCACCTTCCTATTTTTTTTTTTTCCTCACTTGGTCACAATGGAATACAAGGAGTGTAATGGTGCATGGACCCCATTCGAGTGCACACACTCATGATTTCAGTAAATCATGTGCCGGACATACCACTACAACAAATACAGAACAAGCTAATTAGAAAGTCATTCCAGAGAGGTATCTTGATGAGGGCCATTTATCATCTCCTTCCAAGTGAAAAGTTTGTAGAAGGTGGTCCTAAGGCACAGTACTTTGAAAAGAGACAGCCTGTGCAGACTTGGATACCACTTCACCATGTGCTTGTAAATGTTCTCTGGAACAACAGTGCAATGGAGCGGTATACCTTTAACCAAAAACTCTTTGCATTTTTAAGGAAGCTTCAGTCAATTTCTACTGGAGCTTTCCTACTGGACAGCTGTCATCGCAACTGAAGCTATACCTGCTTGGACAGCCACATGTACAGATTCTTGGATCTTTGTCTTGCTTCCAGAACGTATTTTAAATAAGCAGAAGCCAGTTCTTGAGTTATGTGCTAAAATGGCTGGCTGGAAGTATCTCTTCACTTTCACAATTAAAATCAAAACCAGAAGTAACAATAGATCTAATATCTACACTGAAATTATTCATAAAGCTGAACCAATTTCAAGGGAGACTTAACATATTAAGTACTATAACTAATATATAAGTTGTTAGAATTTGATATATACTCTGCTTTCCAGGTGTTGGCATTATATTAGAAGGTCATTGCTATGAAATTGTAAAAAGTTGTTACACAAAACTATCTAGTTTGTATAAAGAGTTCATAGGGATTAAAACTATGTGCTTTTGATCACAGTGGGGTGATGTAGGGATACCACTTCCATTGAGAAATAAATGTTGGCTTTGCTCCCATATTACTTATTTGGAGATTTAAAAATAGTGGATTAATGCAGTTTATCCTCTTTCAGAATGGAATTTCTCAGCACTCAGGAGTTCATTTATCAGCATTTAGTTGCCAGTTTTATTAATCTAACAGAGAGACAGTAATTCTCTGCTGGTTGAGCAAGTTGGATCAGCTCATCAAGTTGTAGGAGGCAGACAAAAGTCTATGCAAGAGGGTGGGACCATTATCAGGGGCACAGGAAGGAAGGAAGAAGAAAGAAGAGTAGTATCACTTGTGTCACTACTGAACTGTTAATGTGAACAGAGCTAGAATTGCTCAGTACTCTTGTGCTAACAACATTGAGCTGCAGTTCCATGAAGCCCCTGGTTCCCATTGAGTATGCGTATCTAAGTGAAGCTTATTAACCTTTTAGGGCATATGTGATCTGTTTTTGTCTCTCTAAATTCTTGACCTCCATCAAAGTGTTGCTGAGTGAAGACTTTGACCAGTAACCCAGAAGTGGTGTTTCATAATTGCTGATTTGAAGGGAGCATTCTTTTCGTCATGTTTACAGTTGTGCTGCCTTGTTAAATGCTTTCAAAAGTGACTGCAGACCAGACGGCTTAGTACGTTTCTGAAAAGTACTCCAGCCATCTAGAGAATTCTTTCATTAAACAGTCGCATGGGAATGTGAACACTGTGAACAGAGTCATATATGTGGCAAATACAAAACAAAGGTGTAGTCAATAACCTAATATGGGATTGGATGAGCTACTGTGTCTCATGAATATATTTAGTTATTTGTCCTTCAGGCTGATGCTGGACTTACTGGCCGGAAGATCATTGTTGATACATATGGAGGATGGGGAGCCCATGGTGGAGGTGCATTGTCTGGAAAAGATCCCTCAGAAATTGATTGTTCTGCAGCATATGCAGCTAACTGGACTGCAAAATCTCTGAGGAAAGCTGGTATCTGTAAAAGAGTATTATTCCAGGTAAGAGCAACCGTGAAACTAATACACCAAATTCTGAAAGAGAAATTCTGTCTCAGAGTACATACTACCATCACAGCCTCGCTACAGCTTCAGAAGATCATTTCTCGCAGTAGAATGGGGCTCCAGGAATTTTTAAGGAGGCTTATGAGGGAAGTCAAAGACACAGGCCAGGATGGTCCTGAAACAAGGAGTGTGTTCTCAGTGATATCCTTTCTCCAACTCACTTGTCGTGCCAGGTTTAGGTACTTCTTTACATCATCCTTGCTTTTTTAGTAAGTCTAGTGATGCTCTGCACACAACTGCATGCCCAGCACCCTGGCCCGGGTTGCACAGCTCATTACAGTTATGGTACCACTGCCTAGATGTAGTTGTGCAACTTGCTGTACTATATGGTCATACTGGTTGTAATTTAATACATTTTAAGCTGCATTTGAAACTACCTTAATTTGTTCCTAGTATTCTGCTTTGGTATGAGGTGTGACTAAAAGCAAAATTCAATTAAAGAGTTTAAAACAATAACAACTTTCCTTAGACTTACATGCTCAGAAAAAAAATGCACTTCCCTTCTTTTTTTTGACTACTAAGTCAAAGAAGTAGAAAGAGATATTTTATTGACACTGTGACAGTTTCACCATTAAAAATGAACCCAATGTGACTATTTTACAGTAAGGTTTACCTAGGCAGTTTGCAATACTAGTTTATTAACAAATACGTGTTCTGAGTAGCTGCTAGGTAATAAGCAATTACATAACATTTAATAAGTAAGTAAAATGTAGCAGAAATCTGGCTGGTGTTTTGCTGAAGAGATGTGTTTAAAACCTTTTACCTTCTCTATGGACCAGAGGAGAAGTCCATGGGATATGATTATAACCAATGACATAGTATCCAGACGTCCGAATTAGGAACAAGGCTGGTTCCTTCAGATATTGTGCGTATGTTTGATACCTGATAGTTTGCAGTTAGTCGAGAAAAGGGGAGATTGGGAATAAACCAAGCACAAATTAAGTGTTGGTTAGCACATTATTGACAATTTTTGTTTCTGAGAGGACAAAAGATAAACTTCTGATTTCTTGGTATGCACATTTTGAGTGTCATTTTTGAACATCTACATCGCTGTCTTTATTTTTGAGTTAGGTGGGAATGTTGCTATTCCAGTAATTCTCGAAGACCCTCCTTAAACTCCTGAACCTGTTTGTAGACAAGGCAAGATTGATCTTTTTAACAGCAAATCATATAGATCTCAGATACTAGCAATGAAGATAAAATGGGAAGATACGAGACCAGAAAAGCCAGTGTCCTTTGAAGTCATGGAAGGCTGGATTAAAGATTAACAAAAGGAAAAATGTATCAAGTGGAAACGCAGAAGTGATTTTGACCAGTTAGTATCTGTGTGCTACACCTAGACCTTGTCAGCCTTCACTGAGGCTGACAATTGAGCTGTGTCTCCTATTCCATTCTAACCATCTCTCATAACAAAAGGACAAAATGGATAATAGAGTTAAGAACAGTCTAATTAGCTGTATATTAACACAATGTTGTTTAGTGTTATATAGAACTGTCAGTTTATTGGATAATGGCAAACAGACATCATAATCTCATAATTGGCTAAGGGGAAGATAGTCATGATTAGGACAGTTTCTAAAAAAACCCCAGTTCTTCGTTTCAAAGATGCATATAGACAGAACTGGGCCACTGCACTATTACTTCTTGAAATCCGTAGAAAGCAGACACATTGAGGAAGACCAGTGAAAGCCACAGAATGGTTTGCATTGCTTGGTGACATTCAGTCAAAACATATTTTCACCCAAATAAACCACAATGGTAGAAAATTAAGTGTATATTAGCCTATACTACAGCAGGGCTGTATTTTGGGAAGGGGACTGAATGATAAGGGAAAATACATTTTGGGAGAACTAGTCAGTGCTGTGCTGTCCAGTGTTGTGGTGAAAAGAAGCTAGCATGATTCTTGGATGTCAGAAAGGAGATGTAGAGCTGCGCTTCCTGGGTTACTTTGTCTGCTTCTGATAGCTGTGTTTTACAAAGTACATGGCAATATTGCATGAAGTTCTAGGGAGTGTGTGGAAGTAACTCCCTCTGGGGAAGAAAGTCTGTAAATGCTTTAGGAACATAGAGCTTTTCCTCATCTTGTCCTAGATATTATTTTCTCTGCCTCAGAAAAGAAAAAAACCAAACCCAAACCATAAATATTTGTAGAATGCAGAGTCTCCAGTTGCAAAGGTATGAAATCCTTGTGTCTAGCTGAAATTAAGGATGAAGAATGGCAGTACCTGAGGATGACTGGAAGTACCTCTTTTGTTTTAAAGGAATGACATCTATGTCTGATATTTGACCAGGCTGAACATCCTCTGACAAAAATATAATTTTCCAACATAAAACTCATACACCAAAAAGATATCTCCTAGCTTTCTTTGTGGAGACTAGATATTAATAAACTCTAACCTAATACATATGATAAGCCTTTCCTTTCTCTTAAGCAAAAGCAGGAAGGACTGTGTTAACTGTATGTGGGTTGTATGCTTGTGTTCTACAGCTCTTATATGCCATCGGTCTCAGTCACCTGCTTGCCATCTCAGTGTTTCGTTATGCAACATCAGACAGATCTGAAGAAGAACTGCCTGAAATTGTCCAGAAAAACTTTGATTTATGTGGCATAATAAGACATGGACTCTGACTACTGATCAAAGACATTTATTATTGTCAGTGTTTAGTTTTTATAGAGACATAGAGACAGTGAGCTTCTCATATAGAGTCAATGAGTTTCTCAGTAGTTTTCCAGTTCCTCTTGGCACTTAAGCAAAAGACATGCAGTTTGATACACTACATTGAGCAAGTTTCCAATATGATAAACAAGCTAGCAACTTCTAAACCAGATGTTTGCAGTTCCCACAACAAGTTTTGCTGACAGCTCTGTGTTCCTGTTTCACTGCTCATTCTTCCCAAGGTTTCTTGCCAAAAAGGGAGACTATATCCCCTGACTGTCCTGTCCCTAAATACACATCGTTCCCCATGGATCTACACCTTGGAGCTATTATAAGGTTTGTGTGATGTTAGTATTTACTGTATGGAATCGTATTTTTAATGCTTTCTTTGACAGTTTAATTATCTGGCTCACAACGTCAAGTAAGTCATGTTCATTATAAATCTCTGATAGAATTTCTGCTCTTCCCTCTGATGTCTGTATAGCCTGTGTCAAAGTTACAAGATGCTTATATAACCTGAATTATAACTTTCTATCTGAATTGTAACTTTTTTAATACCTATATAACCTGAATATACCTATATACCTACATAACCTGAATTAGCTTTTTATACCTATATCATAACTTTCTATACAANATCAGTGAAGACCCCCAAGACCACCTAAACTGGGGAGGCGCAAGCGCAGTGAAAGAGAACTATTTACAGCCATGCCATAAAAATATGTAAATTATTTCCGGCACATATGTGATGATGTTGTAATGACATAATGATATTCAGCAGTACCTACTGTATAAATAAGCCACGACACATGACAAAGGTGGGTGAGTTAGGTGGAAATATCCCCCTCACCACTGGCACTGTAATGAACAAATACCTGTTTAATAGACACCAGTCTATTGGGTTTTATCTTTGGCCTATCTTTTCGGGCATCACCTCATCCATCCACCCAGTACAATATACAATGGCCAATTGATAAATCTGGTCACAAAATGCACTGAACAAGTAAGACCTGCCTAAATTAAGCTATGTGTATCTACCAGTAACCCTGGTAGTGAGCAATGTTGCAATTCATTAGCCAAGTGGTAGCGTCCTTGGTAAAGTAGAATTAAAGTTTAACATTAGACACAGTTAGGCTTTCCAGTCTGTTTACAGGGTGTATAAGGCTCCAAATCTCTGCCTTATCTGAAGGGCAACAGAAATATTGGCTCTTTCTGAAACACGTATTGAGCTGAGTCTCTGTGCCTTTGATATTCATGTGGCAACAACTTATGAGACAGCTGCCAGAAGATGGAAAGGTTCTGGTTCTTTCCATGTCACAAGAAATCCCATTGAAATGAGTAGAACATTAGGTGCTGTAATTTGCTCTTGCACATGCACAGAAGCTCAGTGTCACCCTACCACAAGAGTGGCAGTATAGTGTTTACTGTTGCTCTTATGGGGATATTGGCCATTGGACCAGGAGAGAAAGGAACACCCTAGAGTGACTGGCTTCTTCATGATGTGTCAATACAACCTGCTTTCTGCAGCAGAAAAACTGAACACAGAGAGCCTGGCTCTAGTTGATATGCAGTCTTGTGCAGCCTGTTTGGAGTCAACTAAACTTAACTAAAAAGGAATCCAGGTTTCTTAAATGCTCTCTTAAGATCTGAACTATTGTAATGAAACTATTGTAACTGAACTATTGTATAAATTTAAAAACTGGAACAAGGATAGCCATGGCATGAACTGTCATGAAGTGAAAATTCAGTTGTTATCAGAAGTGTCAGTGTGGCTACCATGCAATCAGAGAGGACATGCAAACCCAAACCTATTAACATTACGTTTTGCAGCCCACCATTTCTGGAATATTTCTGGATCTGAGAAAGCAGGTCTTTTAGACAAATATAATCCTTACATTTAAAGAAGCGTGGGAATTACTCTTTTCTTTGCGAGAAGAAAGGGCTGGAGGAGAAAAGCAGATCAGCACTTGTCTTTTTCAGCAGTTACCCACCTACATTCCAGTGAGCTGTAATTTGACCCTAGCATTTTTCACTGATTTTCTCCCATTTGTGACTAATTCATATGATTCTTTATGTAAACATTAAGGCAGTAAAGCTTCTTGCCTTTTTGTAGTATGGCTTCCTGAGACCTAAAGGTACGGGTTCATCTTCTCCATCCTGAAGAACTTCCTAATCTCTTGGCTGATTTTTACCAAACCTGATAGAAATTTTGTGAAATACACAAGTAATGGAGAGAAACACTATCTCTTTCCTCTTTTAAGGGAACAATCACATTGTGAGTTCACCCCTTATTTTAAGTCCGTGAAGCTGACATGGGAGCTCAAGCCTCATATAGATACCAGCAAGAGCTTGAGTCCATGCATATACTTTGTTATTTTGAGCAATGCAGATTTTAAATGCTCTGTTCTAAAATGCTAAAATATAAATGTTACCTGTCTCATTATTTGAGGAAAATGCTTTTAATCATTCACGTCTGTCTGAAATCCAGACCTCTTAATATAATTCCTTTCTCTCTGTTCCAGAACAATCTTGCGCCTATCTTGACTCTGAGGGAAAAAAATGTCAATGTATTAGTGAACAGGAAGTCTCTTTTTTTCCCTTAAAAAGGAAATACTTTTCTGACAAGCTATATCAATGTTCTGCTGGTGTGATCAGTCCTTTGCATTCATTTTCAGAGTATGCAATATATATGCTGAGAACTGAGCTGACATAACTTTAATAGTCAGAGATAATGCAAGGCATTATGGCAACTTCTATTGATAAGTAATGTTTTCCCAGTGTTATCAGGTCACAAATATAATCAAAACTGTTCTTTAGCTTTCCAATTATGGCAGTTCATTGCGAATAACTTGTGTGGTGGTTCCCAGACACTTATTTTGATTTGTTGTATTAAAAAATGCTGCATTTTAAAAATACACTATTATAATCCTGGAAGTGGTGGAGGATGTCGGAAAGAAAGAAAGGAGGAAAACCCATAAGCATCATTGAGTGAATATTTCCTTATTAAACATCACCTCACCATATTTAAAATCCTATAAATGGTGCTGGCTGTCCATTCTAATCAACTATTCTTTGATGTACTTCGTGATGTCTCACTTTTCATTTAGCCAGCAGTCAAATTTCAAAGGCTTTTGGCTCAGGGTCTAGCACAAATGACTCCTACAGTAGCCATTGCAGCATGTGATCACATTGCACAAAATATTACTTGAAACAAGACTTAGCTGCTCTACATCATAAATGTCCACATAGCTGCAACAATGTGTAAATCCCTTTACCATCTGAAATGCATTGATTATCCTGTTAGTATTTGTACTTCTCTCCTTATTTTTTTATTTCTGCACAAATCTTCCCTCCAGCAGTTTACAATATGAATCATCTATTTTAAGTGTGCTTTCAAAGACAATTAAAGCAAGACAATACCAAACAGAAGAAAGCCCAAACAGATGAAAATGTTTCAGGTCTTTCACGAAATAAAGAGAAACTCCTGTGTAGATACCTGTAGCTAACCATTTAGCACAGCTGCAATCCACTATATTTATGCAGGCTAAAAGACAATAAGCATGACTTGCACCTTCATGACGTTTCATCTAGTCATAATCATGTCATGCTAAGCTCTGTTCTAGATAGTGACTTTGTTCCTCTACATAAGCAGTTAAACCTCCACAGTTACTTAGTTTCATCATCTTTGGCAGCTTCTTTCGAGATAGTTGTCTTTCTGCCACAGTAGCATTAGAGAATATTTTATACAACACTTGAACAAACAGAAAACACATTGATGCTTGCCCAGGCATAGCTGAACTTTTTTCTGTTTAAAATGCCCCTGGACTGTAATGTTTATAAAGACTAACTGCATACTTACCGCATCTCTTAGATGTTGGAGGAAATCTGACTATTTCCAGACACTTTAAAATTAAAATTATAAGCTCACTATTTTTCATTCTGTAAATGTGGGAAAAGAAACAACACCTAGGTTTTATTGTCTTCCAGGGAAGATACTGATTATCCCTCTGATGTGTCTAGATCATAATATACATTGGAGTACATTTAAGTATAAGACTGTAGTTTTCATTTAAGGAGCTGGATTTGAAGAGGCCAATCTATCAAAAACCAGCATGCTATGGGCACTTTGGAAGAGAAAAATTTACATGGGAAATACCTAAAAAGCTTGTGTTTTAAGCTTTTCAGAATGTTTCATGTTACTGACATGTGGTTTAATAATCAGATAATATTTCAAGCAGTGGGAGAAAAGACTATATCTACCCTTTTTTAACAGACATTCTGTAGTTCACAGATATTCTGAAAACTATTTTAATTTGATTTCTAACTTTGAGAGTGGCCTTACACTTTTAATGTACTTAGCTCTATGTAAGACAGTACTCAGCTTTGTCTTTGATAACAGGTGTATAATTTTTGACTGTGATCAGACATTACAATGGTTGTGGATATTGATGCCATTCCTGTTCTGCCAGGGAAGTCTGCTATTGCTTACGCAATTAACTTTGTACTGAAATGAATGAAGTTGCTGAGGTAACTTTAAGCACTCCCTGTGAGAGGAGACCAGAAATAGCACAAATTTCCATAACTATTTGGGCCAGAACCTCCATGACTATAGCTTTAGTTAAGGTGCTTCGGTTATACTGAAACAAATTAATAAGAATACCCATTTCTGAACATTGGTCATTCTAACCCTAAATACACCTGGCTATGAGGTAGTGTTATTTGTTTGCTTCTGACATTATAGTTTTGTACATGTATCTGTGAAAATCGATGAACTCCTATGTTGTAATTATTTTCTTCATTTATAGTTATTCTCTCTAACTAGAATTTTCCACGTCTGCATGAATTGGAAATGGTTGTATAAATTTTCAATTAAGTTTGATGTTAAAAAATGTAAAAAACCACTTGGAGGACATGACTCACCTTTTACTTTTCTGGCTAAAAGCATAAAATGGGGAGAGAGCATTCAAAATCATTTAGCTTCTCTTCAAGGACTAGAGGATGAAAGTGCTTGTAGATGGAAAATAGCAATTCTGGCAAGCAAATTTATCATTAAATTGGTAACTAAGACAGAATCCTGGAATCTTACAACTGCTCTAATACCAGGGAATTTTAATAGACAACGAGGCAACATGGCTACCTCACCCCTGTTAAGGGGAAAAAAAAAAGGCTTCAGTGGTAAGTTTGACCAAATGCAAGTAGCTGATTATATCATTAGTGTCGAGCAAGTTTTAAAAAGCTTCTTCCCTTCATGCAAAGACTGATCCTTCATGCAATCCACTGCTCCTTTGACAGGCCAGAGCTGAAGTGAGGTCATTGTACAGCTGCACCCGCACCTTACCTGTCCTGGTACAGCTAACCCGATCTAGCACGGTAATGCCGCAGTCAGTCCTTGTGACATATAGATGAGATGCTTTCTTCTTCCATAAGAAAACAAAATTAATTTCTGCAATTCTTCTGTGGGCATTTTTTGCAGTTTTTATATTTAATGACAAATTTTCCTTTTTATCACAGGATTCTGGACCATATCGTTGCCTGAAAATAATCCAGTGTAGTTTGCATATGGCCATCTAGTCATAAAACATATCTTTAACTTTTATTAAAATTTGTTCAAATTGGTCAGAATAACTTCCGCTTTTAGTAATATAGGGGTACAATGTTAAAATGGCAAGGGATTGCAGAGATCACGACACAGTAAAATGACTATAATGACCTTTTGAAAGAGAGTTCAGTAAATGGGCATATAGCCTCAGTTTTACTGCTATCTCGATTACAGCTAGTGTCAATCTTCCTGTCATAATACTTCACCCTTCCAAAGCAAAGTAGTGATGCTTTGGTTCTCACAGAAGAAGAGCATTTTGATAAAAAGTCTTTTGTTAAATTAAAAAGGAAATTATTTGTTCAATGGGGGTGTCTGTTAATCACATCTTATCATCAAACAAACAAACAAGTAAACCAACACCACCCCAAAAACCCACAGTGTATTTCAGACAGTGAGAACCTGTTCCTGCAACACTTCTTTCAGCTTGCTTTCTGGCTTCTAAGTTAAAGACCTTTTCTTCAAGGAGTTGGATAGACTCCAAGTCTTTCTTTCTGTTGTCGTTGATTGGTGTTTCAAAGTAGCCAGGAGTACCAACTGCAGAAGAAATCCCTAACTACAGGTTGGAACAGGTACAGTGTACATTCAATCTCCAGAGACCCTGTCTACAAATTTCAGCGAGTTTCCTAATAACTAGTACATTAATTTTATTTATACAGGGTAGCTAATTTGCCCTATATAAAATTTTCCTGAAGAAAAGCAAAAAGACATGCTTTGTTTGAAACTAGCAAACAGAGAAAAGATACCTCTGCTGAGTTTGTAGAGTTTGTGGTTCCTGTCTAATCTAAAGCTAGAGATAAAATTATTGCTCCACAAAACCAGTGAAGTAATTGAAGTGGGGTTTTTTTTGATTGGTTGGCATATTTTCCTATTATCATTCTAGAAATGAATAACTTAAACTAGAACCACAACTACAAACAAAGGGTTCCCAAATCAGACATGAGCATCAAGATGGCAGTTATTGCTGAAAATTTAGCTAAATTAGAATGTAGCATACATACTAAGAGACATACAGACATTAACTGAAATGTCTTTATTTCCAAATGTTTCAACTCTTACTTTATTAACCTTGTAATTTTAATATAAAATGAACAGGCTTTTATTTGAAATATATGGCTAGAGTATGTTATAAAAATCTCCCAACATATAGCAGGTCACAATCTGCGCAAGAAAAAACTGCACATCAGAAGAACACAACAGTTTATGCATTGTGTTTTGCAAATTCATCCAAAGTAGCAGGCTGTACAGATATTCAGCTAATACAAAAGGCTACATGAATGAAACGTTTGTACTGCACAAAATTACTCGAGTGTAATGCAGAGGTACTAGTGGCTGTTTTAAACCACAGTATTTTTCAACGAGTGAGTTTGGATGGGCACTTCCCAAAGCTGGTGATTCTTGCTGGATTATGTGAGGCAGAGTTAAGCCTAGATCTTTCAAAAGGGTATAGTTTCACTCAAACCTAGACTAGCCAATCAGGAGAGGAAATGAATGGACAGACGTGCCAGCTTGGCTCTGAAAGTGCCTTTGGTATATTTCTGATCTCGGAAGAAATGGAGGGTCTCTGCATGCAAATTGAAGATATTAAATTAAGAATGGTCAAGCCTCTTCTCTTTGCTTTGTGTGAGCTTTAGCTTTAAGACTTATTCTTTTGGAGTACATCACAAGAGCTGTTGCACTAAAAAGTACAAACATTGAGGAAGTATTTAATCTTTCTTCTGAGATGCACTTCTAAAATAGATTTTCAGCTGTGCTGAACCTAAAGAACCTTATCTAGAACTATGGAGATATTATTATGTGTCCCATTTTTCTAGTTATATTTTGAGTAAATGTTATGTAGAGAAATGCAAAGTAGAATGCTAATTCATTCTTATTTAATTAATTTAATCCCTAAGAAGCTGAAAGCAATTACTGGAATGGAAACTGAAGTGCTATCTTTACTACATGCTGATAGACAGAATGAACTTTTCATTTAATAATTCCCCAGTTTACGGTTCTGCACTGCCTTGACCTTAAGACACAAGAGGAAATCCCTTCTTTACCACCTTCCCCAAGCAAGATTTTTGGCCAGAATGTTTTGTGGCGCATTCTGGGTGAAGCTGTAGAAGAAAGAGGGCTGGATGAGAGTTAAAATGGGAAGGCTGGGGCATAGCTTTTTAATCAGGAGCTCAAGCGTCCCACAGCAGTCCAGTGTGGTGGTCAGAACTGGGATGCAAACTAGTAACAGATGGCACAACCTTGTTTTCCTCTGCTTTTCAACAGGAACTGTGCCAGCATGCTAATGGATAAGCCTTACTGCCTCGAATAACTTAAAAAAAAAATCCATAGGCCTCTAAAGCAGTACAAATAAAAATAATACATTACTTTTTCTGACCAAGTACTCTTAAAAACTGGAGCATTTTACCACACTTTTGCCTCAGCAATGAATGAAAAGGTCAGCCCCCACCACTGCAGAGCCTTCTAGACAGCACTGCACATTTCAAACCACATCTCACTGAGGGATGTGCTTGACCTCTCCGGTATGGTTCTGGATATTTAAAACCACACGCCTGTAGAATATAACCCAGGCATTCTTTTAAACTTTTTTAATCCGGAAAAGCTACATTCATATCAAGGCTCTCCTATCTTACCTACAGTAGTTGCAGTGCCAAATCCATCCTGATTTTTTCAAATGTAATGTTCCTGCTGCCTATCCTACACTTCTTATACTTCCTTCATGTGTAACAGATAATTTCTGCTCCTGCAATCTTGCTTAGGGCAAGCTCCCACTGTAAGGTATGACTGACCTATTCCAGCAATTTCAAGCAACAATTGGTCGAGCTTTTAGTATCAAACCTCACACTTGGTGCCTACCTGCACATAATTTTTGGATTGGAATTTTGATTATTTGTGCCAAGAGCCTTTCTCAACAGTCAAATCTCTTCCATAAGTAGTAAACCCATAAAGTTTTAAATACAATCAGTTTTCATGGATAGAATTTTATTTGCTAATTTTTGTACAATAAAAATGTACACATTGATATAGAATCAAGATTCTCAGACAATATATTTAATGGCATTTCAATCAGGCATGCTGCTGCTAAAAGAAATAAAGTCCTGCTACCTTGTCATCCTCAGCTGTTTCTTCTGGCTTTGGGATATCCCTTCTGTGCTGAGATAACTGTGAGGCTTAGAAGTGAAACAGTCAGGGAATTTTAGCATGGCATTAAAGCTGGTAAGAAAAAAACCCACAAAACCCCAAATATTCAAACAAAGGTATTTTGGGTAAACTACCCAAACAAAGGTAATTTTAGCCCAGGTCACTCAGTGTGTTACTGAAGTTACATCAGAAACCTCAGTCTTCATTTAAGTTGAAGTAAGAGTTAGTTGCTTCATGTTCCATCTATGAGAGAGTCTTCCTTTTGGGAATAAAAAAGCTACTAAAATAAAATCTGGACCTTCAAACACAGAAGGATTGCTTCTGTGGTTCCTTATAAAAGTTCTAGTGCCTTTTATGAGTGAGTCTTTGAAGGGGAAGATGCAGGTGAATGATAATTTCAGCTTTTGCCTGAAAAAAAAAATTGGAAAACTCAGAAACCAAAACAGGACTGAAGGTAGGATGCTCCTGCAGGTAGGAATTTCCAGCAAAGAAGTCATGGTGGTGTGATTTACTGTAACAAAGGAAGTTCTCTTGCAGGGAGAATTAAAAGAGAAAAATAGCAGCTGACCTCTGACACAGATAGAAGGATGTTCTCTATTATAATCTGAGTTTTATAATTTAATTTTTTTTTAATTAAAGATATAAAAACATGGGATCTCCATACAAACCTACCGGCCTTTAAGATCACACTTCTTGACTGATAAAGCGTTACAGAACAAGTGAGGTAATGCCAAGAGGCCATGCCCCTGTAATTTACACAGAGCATGAAGGACAGCAAGTTCTTAAGTTTATGGAAGTTCATTGAGAGATACAGCTTTAAAATATTTAACTATTCATCTGTGCAGCAGAAAGCAGCTACGGCCACCCGAAATCTTACAGAATTTGAGGATGTTTGGGGTCGTCTCACAGAGATGGCTGCTGGCAGGGTGCAGAGAGTAAAGACTGACCTTCTGAAGGAAAATCCTGACTATTGGTATTATTTCTGAAGCAAAGGGTTGGAGACAAGCCTTGCTTCTAGTGATCTGCTGTCCCAGGTCATACAGCCTTATTCCGTAAAGGGTTTTACCAGTTCGGGATCTGCCGTTTAAACACACGGAGGAATCAGCCTGGCCCCTAAAAACGGAGGCTGATGCTCTCTATGGATACGGCAACGCTCAACATTCGTGTGACACACCGAAAGGGCTCCACCGCCACGTCCTCCCGTGCGTCCCGGTGCCGGCAGTGGGGGTGCAGGGAGGGCAGCGGCTGCCCCGTCACGGCTGGGGGGGAAAAGGGACGGACGTGGAAGATCCCGAGGGCAGAGAACAGTGGGGAAGGACGGCAGCAGTGCTCTGTGGGAAAAGCGCAGGTGCAGCCCCGGCGCCAACTGAGCCGGCGGACAGGAGGCACCTTCACCTTTCGCCGACTGCCAACCCGAGTGTTAACACTCGGGAAACGCCCCGCTGCCGGGGGAATAGTGTCCCTTCCTGGGGGGAAACGGCGCAGGCAGGGCGGCAAGGCGAGCTCCGCGCGTCGCCCGCGGCCGCCGGGAGCGAGAGCGAGGGGGAGAGCCGGGAGCTGGGGTGGGGCTGGGAGCAGAAGCCGGGAGCGGGAGCAGGAGGCGAGAGCGGTGATAGGACTCGGAGCAGGAATCCGGAGCCGGAGCAGGAGCCGGGAACGGGAGCAAGAGCAGGAGGCGGGAGCGGGGCGGGGCCGGCTGCCGGGCGGGCGGGCGGCACCGAGAGCGCGTAAATGACGCAGCGCTCCCGGAAGCTGCCCGGAGCTGAGGGGAAGGGCGGCTGAGGAGACGGCAGGGGAGGCAGGCGGGCTTTCGCTGCGGCTGTCGGTAGCTCGGCGGAGCCCTCCGACTCCATCCCACCTCACGTCCATCCCTTTCCCTCCCGTCGCATCCCATTCT
>VZRJ01001657.1:16161-108120 GCA_013397565.1 Ptilonorhynchus violaceus
GCTTGGGATTGGTGTCCCGCTTGAGGAGTAGCTACGGAGAGCCGCTGTCTTGTGTGTGTGGCCGCTTCTTCAGTTGCTTCGTGGTTTAAAGTGCTTTCACCACATAACAGAACTCAAAGGCGTTTATAATCAATCAAGGTCTTTCTGATGTACCAAGGACGTCATGGATATTCTGAATTGCATGTTTTTTTGGGGGGGGTGTTTGTTTGTTTGTTTAATGACAGTGTACAATATGCCAAACATGCAAGATTGCGTCTGTTGTTTTGGGTTGTTTGGAAGACTATGGAGTGCAGGAAATGTGTTTGCTTCAAACACGCGTGTCAAGAGGCTGATCTTACCGTGCACACAGACTTTGCTAAAGTACAAGGAGTTAAATATCTGGGCAGTTTTCAGTTTCCGTGAAGTTTTGGGTACATAGCCTGGCACACCACTTGTTAATCTGTTTTAGAATAGGTGCTGTGTTTGATGCATGCAAATTACTTAGATATTAGCAGAAATTTGGATCATCTTGTGCTTGTGGTCAGAGAAATTACTTTATTTCTTCAAGCAGAAGAACCATTGAAGGCTAGTCTCAGACGAATAAAATGTGAACTTTTCCACACTACTGCGGTTAAATATTTCATTAACTTTGTAGAGATGGTTGATGTTATTTAGGTTAAATACCTCAGAGCTCTGTTTAGAGCTTTTTTCCTTTTCATTATTGGAGTTTTTTTCTGTAGTTTTGTCCTGTAATTGTCTCGTATTAAGTACTTTTCTGTTGAAATCTAGGTGATCAGCATAGAAGAAAAATTTGGTTTTTTAACATTAGTTACTTCAAACCATTTACAAGCTACTTACAGCTACTGTAAAACAATAGCAAATTGGTCTTCACCGCTGTTTTATCATCTTAAGGACAGATAATTTGTCACTTGAATGCTAAAGCACTTTTGGCATATGATCTTAGACAAAACCTGTCAGTTTCTTATGTAGTAAGTTGCATTTAAAACAGTTCTAAATGCCAAGTCCCCCTATTCGGCCTTCAGCCTTTACTTACAACTTCTTTACCATCAGAGTTGTGAATGAAACATAAGCACTCAGTATGATGTAAGTGCTAAAAGAACTGTTTGTGCTGCTGATACGGTAACGTTCTTGCAGGCAGTGACCACAGCAGTTTCCAAAGGACAGAGGAGAGTTAGGGCAGGAAGCTACTTTTGAGGCATATGTGCTATTTACTTCTTGGTTCTGGAGCAGGTATTTTACTACTTTACTTTGACAGCAGCCTACTGTTCCCCAGGATCTGATACAGGTATTGTAAAATGTCAGGGGAAAGATGCCGGGTTAGATGACTTACAGCAATGGAGACATGCTTTAACCCTACAGTTCTTGACAATTTCTCTGTAACCACTGCTTAGTGTTCCATGTTTGTCTCAGTATTATGGCTTTATTTTGTGTTGTTTTCTTTCTGTATTTTGCTAACTAAAGTTGGGCTACCTGCTTGCTTTTTCTGGAAAGTGTAATTTTCTAGCCAGCGTAGCTGGTCTAAAA
Source organism: Ptilonorhynchus violaceus (assembly GCA_013397565.1). Lineage (NCBI taxonomy): Eukaryota > Metazoa > Chordata > Aves > Passeriformes > Ptilonorhynchidae > Ptilonorhynchus > Ptilonorhynchus violaceus. The sequence continues at coordinate 17,686 of VZRJ01001657.1, forward strand.
AACCCTTGCAGCATTCTGAGTATAAAGGTAAAATAGATACGAAATGTAAAAGTCCCAGCCCTTCCTGCTCTCTTCAGATTTGAATTTGTCTGTAGTGTGTAGTTTATTTTGTTGCTGAAATTGCATTTATCTTTCAGCTCTGAACCCGTGTGTGGTACCTTCTGATACGTGGGTCCATAAATGTGGTTTATAAGTATTCCCTTTTGTGTTTACAAGTATAAAATCTGTTTTCCTTTTAGATCAGTTCTTTTGTGTGAGATTCCCTACTGGAAAGTCAAATGCTGCTTTCTTTGCATTTCAAATCTGCGGTGAACTGCGTGTCATCTGGCAATGCAGAGAGAAAGCCTTTTCAGTAGGATTGTATGTTGTGCTTTGTTTGTATTTGGTGTGAACAGAGCCTGTGGTTTAGCATTGCGTGGTATCATATGGCAGCACAGGTTCAGTTGTTCCCATACTCCACAGCTCCTTTCAGCTCTGTAGTGTGCTGGACACCAGTGTTGGTGCAGATCCATGTTTGGCCGTGCTCTAAGCTGAGCCTGGTTGCACAGTTCATTTGGATGCGTTTCCCTGTTGGTTTCATGGAGGTGACATACTGGGTAGGACTGGGCTAATTGAAAATCTGGTGTGTAGCTGCAGGAGGCTGAGAGCAACCTGTGGGGGATGACCTGGTGATGATTTCTAGTGCTGATACTACCTCTAAATGCAAGAACAGAGTAAGTGTGTTACAGGTGGGACTGAGCACTCCTAGAATATCCTGGGTTTTTTTCTGCTTAGACATTTCAATAGCTCACTGCAGATAGTATTTTAGAGTACCCGGGTTGGGGCCTTTACATATAATCCCTACTTGCCCTTGGTATGATGGTAGCTTCAGGTGTCATGGCTGTCTTGGGTCTTCCAGTTAAGTGCACAGAACCCCCCTCTCCCCGTTTTACTTAAGTAAAATAGTCACAGATTTCTTACCTAATTAGTAAGTATTATTGCTTGTTTTACATGTGAGGCTGAACAATTTAGAATAAACCAGGTGTTTGGTTGTGTGAAAAATGAGGAACAAGCAAGTTCTGTAGCACGTGTTTAACAACTGTTCTTCACGTAAAGATTTCTTATGCTCTCATTTCTTATGCTTTGAGCAACAAAGATTGACAAAAGAGCACACAAGAGGAGGAACATGATGAGAAAAAGAATGCATTATTCAAACTGTCTGGTCTGAGTCTAAAACTTTTATCAACACGAAAAAATCATGCCTAAGTCAGAAAGATAGCAATAGGCTACAGACTTTAATGGCTACAGACTTTAATTTTTTTTTTTTTTTTTTTGGGTTTAAAAAAGATGTCATGTCTTGAAGCCAGGTAGGTGATCTGTTACAAGCTGCTTTCTGACAAGGTGAAACTTCTGTCATTAAAGCAGCTTTTTATTTTTCTCTTTATACTTTAGATTTCAAGACTTCCTCAGTATTTTAAGTGTGAACAGGCAGTATTACAGTTTGCCAAGCTTATAGGCACAATTTGATGGTCTCTGCAACTACTGAATTCATAGGTTAATGATAACCTAATTAAGTACGGATTTTTGGGTGTACTTAATTCGTAAAACTCTAGCAACAGAGGCACAATGAATGCTTAATGTCAAATTTCTGTGGACATTGTTTCTTTTATTTGCTGACTGATGGGGAAAAAGATGATGATTCCTAAAGAAAACTAAACCACCTGACCTAGCAGCTTTCCAGTTTGCATTCTCTTTACTGTAAATGTAGAAAACGTTTTCAACATGGAACAGAACAGTGCTGGTTTTTAAAGCTGTTGTTTCTTGGCTGTAGCAGTTCCTGCTTGCAGGGGAGCTCTGAAAGTTTCAAAAGATTCTAACTCTGTGCTTTTTATGGTTATGGGAAAATGTCCAGATCTTTAAGTTTGGGCCATCCCTCATTTTTGAGGCAGTTTCATCTTGTTACTAGGACTTTGCAATGGACACAAACGCAGGACTGGACTTCAGAAAATATGCTTGTGAATCAATGCTTGGCAACAATTACAGAGCATCTTTTCTGTTTTGTTACTCTGATAGAAAAGCTTTCAGGAAAGATGCACAGTAAATTACAGTCCAGTCTAGAATTATTGTGTTTTAGTCAAGTTGTAGCTGAAAGATAAACCACTGAAAATTGATTTGAAAACAAATTTGGTCAGTATTTGGGAGGGGAGTAGTCAAGTCATATCAAATAGTTACAAACAGGAAGCTATTCACACCCTCACTTTCTCATGAAACTGTGTAATGAAACAGTGAGTGAATTACAGTAGCAACCAGTGTTATGCTGTGGCTGATGTCCCTATTTTGATGCTTCTTTAGCTGGCATTTCACTGAAGTGGCTTGTCTGAAAAAGAAATCCATGAAGGTGTGAAAAACAGGGACAGGATAAAAAAAGAACAGTTAAAAATCCAATTTGATTTCTAAATGCAGTGAAATTATTCAGTGTTATGTGATGCCTAGGTTTGACTTGAAGGAGAATCCAAATCCCTTGATTGCCTGGAAAAGCAGGGGTCTTCAAATCTTTGTAAGAGAATGATGAAGTACTGACAGGAACAATGCCTGAGGGCTGTGGTGGTGTAAGGATGAGTGTAGAGTGCTCACTAGTAAAGGCAAATGAGGTAGGGCTAGTTCCTGATTTTCGTGAGTTGGTGTGGTGCTCTGTAGTGAACCTTTATGTGTGACAGCTTGTGTCTACAGAGAAGAAATAAACCCAGTTTTCTTCTGCTGTAATTTCTGTGGCAGAAAATATTATCTGGAGGGCTTGGGCTGTGCTCTGGGGATGGGGCTCTCAAATGTCCCAGCAATGCAAAACCTGTCTCTCAGGGCAATAGCTGGGTGTGTGCATATGTCTACACTGGTGATCTGTATGGGGAAATACTAAGATGATTTTACTGATATAGAAAGCTTCAGAAAGCTGTCTTAAAACCATGTACAAACATTTACATGAGTGGAAAAAATGAGTGAAAATGCCCCAAATGTAATTACATTCTTCATACATCTCTAGAAGTTGTTCTGCTCTTAACTTTCATTTTACCATTTGCCTCAGTTGGGTCTACTGCACAGGTGTACAGTAGCTGTACACGTTTGTTGAAAGTGCTTTTTAAATTATTTTTTTTTGCATTTTTGCAAAGTATATTGGTCAGAGAGCTTGGAGTAAACTGTTATGGCAGAGGAGAAGTTTTGCAAGTGAACTTGTCCCTATTGAGGGTATATTAAAACTGCTTTGATAAACCAGTTCTTCAAGGGAGCCAGTATCAAACTGTAAATGAAACTGCTTTTAAGAATGAAGCAGTAGGACTAATTTTGCCTTTTGTGTTTTCACCAATAACAGATGGTTTTAAAAAATAGTAAATTAAAAGTACCTTGCTCTAACTCCTTTGGTATCCCAGAAAATCCATGGAATAAACATGGTGTCATCTGTAGTGCTGCAGTAGTAGTGAACCAAACACTACATGGAATGAGCAGTGTTGTATAGAACTGGATTGTGTTCGGGTGAAAGAGTGAAATGACAGAATGGGGATCTTACTTGAAACTGGTGTTTTGAGAGGGGCATAGCAATAAAGGATGAGATTGTAGGCCATAGCAGTCAGATTCTCTATAAAACAGTTGTAATGGAGTCAGAATTAACCAGGCAGGATACCGCTGGCTTTTCTCTGGAGTTCTGCAAAGTTTAATGAACTTTATTCTGTTTAGCATTTTAATACTTGATAGTAAGGTACAATCACTGAAGTAAAGATGCATATTTTAAGCTAGTTACATACTCTCAAACTTTTACTATCTCAATGAAGTTTGCACAGTGTTCTTGAGCAAAGGGAAATGTTTGAGAAAATAGATACTTTGACAAAAGGAGTTGGAAATTAATAACATATTGCAATTTAGTAACAATATTACCCATATTGGAATGTGTGCTTCAGTGCTTGAAAATGCTTTCTTCTTTTAATATGAAGCCTGAAGCATGACAGTTATCTTAAAAATAGGAGATGTACATTTAACACCTATTTTTCTTGGTTATTGCTGTTTTTTATATGAAGTCATAACAGTGTAATACCAAAAAGTTTAATTGAATTTATCAGGTAATATTGGCTGTAGTGAGTCTTGTTTTATAAGGACCTTTTGGGAAAAAATTGCTTCATAAGAAACCTGCATATGCAGGCTTTACAGAATGCAGGAAAGTAACAAAGTCAGTGTGCTCTTGACATATGTACAGGAAAGGAATAGAATATTTGAATAGTTGCATGTAGGTAACCAGCACTGTTGACAAGATGCTGAAAAATACGAATGCTTGTTACATTCAGAAATATATCTAAGTTCATGCATTAATTCTGTTAGACTAAAAAGAATGATGTACATGAATATTGAAATTAAAACTGATTTAATGTGCCTTCTTGTAGGGGGTTTCGCTTTTGTCTATGAAGCTCAAGATCTTGGAAGTGGCAAAGATTATGCTTTGAAGGTAATATTAATTTACTTCACTGTAGGTTTATAAGGCCTGTCTTTTAGCTTGATATTTTAGCAAGGCAGTTAATCCTTGATGTATGCCACTGAACAGATAACTTGGACAATCCGAAATGATAGTGATGTTGATAGCACACTATTTAGAATGGTTGTTCCAGTTAGGACCCTGCACTCCATACTTAAATGGCACACATGGGAAAATTGGTCTTTTAGGTGCCACTGGTCTTTATTTGGTCTAGAAATTCATGACCCAATCAGTAACATTTTGTTTCATGGGTAAAAGGAATATTTTTGTAGTTACCTGAAGTGGAGTAAAGGAATGTTTTTCACTCCTCAGAAGCAGATTTAGTCTACCTTCTTACTTTAAGAGTAAATTTCCTTAGTATTAAAAAATAATGCTCCACACTTTGACTCATTGATTAAACGTTCAGCCTGGTACTTTTTAGAGACGCTTCTCTGGATTCTTGTTTTCTAGAGGCTTCTGTTAATCAGCTTTAAACAAGGCAGTAGTATGAGGGGTGGGAGAGGTAAGATGGCATTATACCACCAGGAAACTTTGGTTTTTTACATTCCATGCCACATCCTACAGTAACAAAACATGTGACCAAAGCCATATGCTATGTGTGTTCAAAAGGCCTTCTAGAAGTAACCCCATTAAAAAAATAACAGATAAAAGGCAAACCATTACTATACTTCCTTTCTTTTGTAAAACTGGTATTTCTGTAGCAAATGCTCAGGCTGATTGTAGTCAAATGTTGACTGCAAATCTGGGGAAAACTGGAAGCAGTAATGCTTGATTTTTCTACTGATTACAAAAATACCATTGAAAAAGCTGGGCTACAGAATTTGTAGGAGTTTTGTCTAGAGTGAATTGAAGATTGTGGACTAAAAATGAAAGATTGACCTTCTGCCTGAAATCTTCAGTAACAATGCTGCAGCCAGGAGACTTAAGTGTTATATACATCAGGACTGTCAGAGCAGTTACTTTTGAGTGAGTGTCAAAAGTTACAACTGCTCAATTATCACTAACCCTGAATAGCTGAGGTAACTGGAAAACTGGGTGTCATTTATGGCAGAATGTCAAAATGTACAATCGGCCAGCTTTGTTTACTGCCCCATCACGGTTCCTTAGGTTTTTGACTGTAGCTTATCCTTTATGTTTTGTGAAAAAAAAATCTATGCACTGTTATTCTGTAAGTTTTAGTAACTATATCTTCTCGATTATTTTGGTTTTTTTGACAGCGATTGTTGTCTAATGAAGAAGAAAAGAACAAAGCCATCATTCAGGAAGTTTGTTTTATGGTATCCTTTTCTTTAACATATTTAATTGCCTGATAGCAGACACTTCTGGGAAACAAAGGACTGCAGTACAGATTCTGTCCTTTTCATACCATACACTGACTAAGAGGACTCACATTCTGGAGGTCTAGGTTCATGGTTTGTCATGAATCTGGTACCAACATCCAGAAAGTTCAGTTCTTCAAAAATTGCTGTAATACAGTGTGTGCAGATAACTTCTGTAGCAAGCATAGACTTTGCCCTATGCTTCTAACAAGAAGTGAAATTCTTATTTGCACTTTCTTGCAGTCCTAAGAATGTAGTCTAGAGACCTTTTGACTATTCAAATAATACTTAGATCTTAAATAGAATTCTCTCACATGCACTGGATTTATTGCTCTTTGCTTTTATTCCCAATGTTTATTAATTTCTGCTTTGGATACATCTGGCATTAAGAAGTAATGCTGAATATTGGGGAAGAAATTTCGGTAGACTACATGCATCAGGAACAAGAAGCAGATGTTTCTTGGTGTCCTTGCTGTCCTTTTTGTCTTCAGTGATGTCAGGTAGTAGGGTATATTGTAATCCCAGAGTGTTTCCAATCCTTGATTTTAGTAAATTCAATATTTGCTCTCTGGCCTGGTTCCTCTTACACCCTCAGTTTGTTTCAGGAGTCAGTGAGTAGTGTGGTATGCTGATGTTTTCTTCTCTCAGTATTCAGCTTTATTTTGAATTAGCAGACAAAACCACTGATCTTAAATTAAGCAACTCCAACATTTCTTTTTATGATTGCTGATATATTTGGCAAAATCTTAGCCTAAACACCACTTACTAGAAGTACGCTTCCAAGAACAGACTACCAGAGCACTATACATTTTCTATCTACTCTGACTTTATCTTGCCAAGAGTAAAGAACTGAGTGTTCTTTGGATGTTTTTCACAGCTCAGAGTTATTAAAGCATGTGTACAACATGATCAAGGGTTAATTGTTGCTAACTTTGAGATAAAACTGTGAAAGGCAGTTAATTGCTGCAGCTCTGAATAGAAGGATGCGAGGAGATGTATAAGATCGGATTAATGCAAATTTGGTGGATCTGACTTGCCATTTTTTAATTGCTTTGTATTATTACAATGTCTTTGCTTTTTTCGCTTCAGACTTGGTGAATGCACTGTGTAAGTAGTCTGTGTTTGTTTTATAGACATAGGTCTCAGTGTATGACCAAGGTGATGCACAGATAGGTATAATGCAATATAACGTCCACTGGCAGGAGCTGAGATCACTTACACTGTACTCCCTTTTATATTGTTCAAAAATGATACCTTCAGTTTTTGAACTGGAAGGGAACATGATAATGGTTTTAGCATAAAAAATTATTACTTATGATGGGAGGGTAAATTCCTAGCAGTTTTAGACCTCTGCTCATTTTGAACTTTATTTTAATTACTTAAAATTGAAGCATGGCATACTTAATACTTCTTTTGGAAAGATAGGTGAGGAGACAATAGCCCTTTCTTGATCAACCGTCTAGAGAAGCAGCTGATAGAAGGTTTCTCTGCTACTTGTGCTAGCCTCTTGCAGTCATTATCAAAAGACAAAAAGAACTAGACCTGTTACTGAGTCCGGTTTCCTCAGAGCCTTAATTACGAGGATTTTTTAATATTTTATTTTGACTTTTTATTACATTACCTGAGGTTGCTTTTTCAAGTTTTTTACAGCTGAGGCATGAATTTCCCTGTTTTGCCTAGGGTATTGATTGCAGCTGTTACGCTTTTTGTGGTTTTAAGCTAACATTCCAAATGAACTACTGGATACAATAGTATCAATGAACTTGGCAGCCAGCTTCCTTGAACATGTTATCTCCAGAAAAAACTTTCAGGTCATCCGAACATTGTCCAGTTTTGCTCTGCAGCATCTATAGGAAAAGAAGAATCAGACACGGGACAGGGAGAGTTTCTTCTGCTTACAGAACTGTGTAAAGGTAAACTATTTCTTTTCCTGCAGTGCATGTTGCTTCTTGCAGCTGTTTTGCACAGGTTGCTTGTTAACATATAAGCTTTGAATGCCTCTGGAAAATAGCATGGTTCGGTGGAGCTAGAGTTCAGCCTTATCTTTTATAGGATAAAGATCATGGTTTTCCAGACTACAGTTTAACCTTGTCTTAAATATGAGGTAATCATTAAGTTTTTTTGTGTTTGAGACTAGTCAGAGAAAGGAAGAGGAGGAGTAGTTCCTTGGAGCACTCTTTCTTTTGTCACTGCAGTCGGTGTGGATTTGCCATTTTCAGAATAGATATCTAATGCAACTGAAGACTGTAAATCTTTCTTGACAAGGGTCTATTTGTGTCAAGCTTTCAGAATTTGCAGTGTTCTGTGTGTGCTTATGTGAATTTCTCTGATTTCCTGCAGGACAGCTGGTGGAATTCTTAAAGAAAGTAGAATCCAAAGGACCTATCTCTTGTGACACGGTTTTGAAGATCTTTTATCAGACCTGCAGAGCGGTGCAGCATATGCATAAGCAGAAGCCTCCTATTATCCATAGAGACTTAAAGGTGCGTTATAATATCTAAATAAAGGCTGAACTTCTAAACAGCAAAGGAGCCTATTGGACTGGATCAGTGTTAAAAACTGCTCTTGAGCATAGTGCTCTGATCTGTTGCCTTGCCACAGCCGCTGAGTGTTAGTGAAGGCCACCACTGAAATATTTGCATCTCTTCAAGTGTCTTTTCCTTGTGCTTGCAGTTAGGAACTGCTTGTACACTCTCTGAAACAAGCTGATGGAAAAGTAGTGTATCATGGTTTACTGATTAAGTTAGCCTAAGTATTTTCGTTTTGGTAAAATAACCAGTTACAACTGTGAATTACAGTTCCAGGATATGCAGGTGTCTAAATAGAAGAGGTAAAGCTTTGAGGGAGAACAATGGTGAATTATCTGTGAAGGATTACATTGCCTTTGAGAATGGGTAGTGAGCTGTTAGTTTTAGAACTGAGAACTTGCATTTCACTTTAGTGCTTGTTTTTAATTGGAATTTTAAAATTTGGTAGGCATAATTCATGTTAGATTTTGTTTCTTAGGGTTTTTTGTTTGTTTGGGTTTTTTGTTTGTTTTGTTTTTGGTTTTGTGGGTTTTTTTTCTTTTGTTCTGTTAGCCTTTACCTGCAGTCTATAAGGTTGTGCTGTAGAAAGCATTCTACCCTTAGAAGCCTTGGAGATTTGAAAGGACTTATCTGAGTTTGAATTTTATATTTTGAAGATAGGAGTTCACCTTTACATGTTCACTATACCTTAGATGAAGAAGCCCTAATCATCAGTGAAATCCTGCTGTACTACAGATATATTCGAATTTTCGTAAATATAAACAAAATGAGAGTGAAGAGTCTTACTCTGAAGTGAATCTCACATGTATGTGTGTGTCCAGCCTGATGTGGCTTGAGTTGAATATAAAAATAGCAAAACTTGTTCCTCCTTAAGTAAGCAGGTACTCGATTACTTCGAGGAAAGGACCACTTTTTAGAAGTAAGTGTTTCAACTGTTTTCAACACGCTTCATGAAAGCTTTAATGTTAGCCATTAGTATAGCTCATAAATATAAATGTAGTTTTGATGACAGAGCACTCCTTCCCCCCCCCTTTTTTTGTTTTTTTTTTGGCTTGGTACCATTGAACAGGCTTCTAGGTCATATCAAAGACATGTTAACCATTCTTCACTGGAATTTCTATACACCAGCCCCTAGCTTGTAGAAAAGGTGCTTCTCTCTTCTGAAAGAAAAATTGAAAACCTATTTACAAATAAATATACAATTTCTTTCATAGCCAGCTGCATAGAAGTTGAGCTAATGCTGTAATTCAAGAACGGTTTTTTCTTCTCAAGGAATATTCCTGACAGAGATAAAACACAGAAAAAGACAGGAATTTGGTTTTGCGTTTGTTTCATATTGCAGAGGCTGCAAAGCAAGATTATCTTATAGTTTTGCTGCAATAGGCAGAGGCCTTACTACAGCCAGGAGCCAAATAGGGATCATTTGACTGTGCTACCCTTTTTAGCAGGCTAAACTGAGGTCAGCAGCATAGAAAACTATAAGTCAAAGTTTTCAGCCAATTATCTTTGATGCCTTTTCCTAGCTTTATACAGAAACAAATTTTATTTTTCAGCCCTTTTGTGGTTATGACTCCAAGTACCTCTGCCCAATACTTTTGCTCTTTCCTTGAGCTTCTTCCACATTTCAATTAACAATACAGGAAGGTTGGAATTTATGAAGTAGAAAAAGGCAGGGATCATGAACTATTCAGGCAGCACATGGTCTTCAAATAGCTCTTTTTTGTCTCTGCACAGGGTCACAGCTGCCTCTTTATGGGTGTCTCCTAACAGCCTGCTTCTCTACTACTACCTTCCTGTTCTGTGTCTGTAGCAGTCCTAACCTCCACTCCACTGCAATTAAGCTAACTGTGTTCAGTTTTATGCATGAAAACATTTGGATTCTAAGATGCTGCTTCTACAAGTGCTCATCTGAAAAACTGCCCTTTTCTCAGGCTCTAATGAAATTATTTTTTTCCTTGCTCTCCTGAGTGTTTCCTGCTCATGGTGCATTTGATGCTTCCTTTTAAAACTTGGCTGTATTGCTAGCATATAAAACTAACTGTCTGAAATCTTTGTTCTCCGTAAACACTATTTTGGGCTAAAGTGACTAGTTTTTATATAACTGCACGACTAAGCTGATGTGTAAAAGCATGTGTTAGTGTAGAGGACGAAAAAACCTGCATCTTTAGTATATTATTCTTTGTCTTTTTGAAGGTGGAAAACTTGCTTATTAGTAACCAAGGGACAATTAAACTTTGTGACTTCGGTAGTGCTACGACTATAGCTTACTATCCTGACTACAGCTGGTCTGCACAGAAGAGAGCACTGGTTGAAGAAGAGGTGAGACTATTTTAATGTGATTTAATTTTAATATCAGCAGTGAATTCATTTAACTGTTACTATTAATCTGGTATTAATTCATGAGACTTCTAAGACAACTGAAGATTGTTTCAGTTAGAGTGTTATTTGTAAAGTTTTGCGTTTGTACTTGTATTGCCAGAGTTCAAAAGCTGTCTGCAGTTACAATCATAGCTTGTGTTCTGTAGCTACATACAGAAGCAGTGCTGGAACATGATCAGTGTCCATTCTGCAATCTGTTGTGAAAATAGATATGATTACTATAGCTTCTTCTAATTGCACTCTTGACAAGAAGTGAGAAATTGGTTATGCCAGACTGATTCCCACTTTCTGATCTGTTTTTCTCAATTGAGCCTATATAAAGGACTGGCAAGTCTGGTCAGCGGCATGGGAATGGGCAGTATTGCAGTGTCTTGGACTACGGTGGCCAAGTCTAGCATGCAGTGTGCTTTTGCAAAGTGCAAAAGTTTAGAGCTCTTAGAGTTGAGAGTAATGTGGTAATTCTAATGTAGTACACCAGCAGGAGAAATACACTTAAGTTCGTGTGTGCAACTTCTGATATCAAAAGTCTCTGTAAACTTCACCTGTTTTGCAGTCTGGCATCCTTGGAAAGCGCTCCACTGGCTTTTGTGAAATCATGATGATGTACCACTGTCTTGTATAGTCTATGCAAAAAGATGGTAGAAAAGGTCTCTTCAGGGATCCTTATGACCAGAGTTTCTCTTTGGATGACAGCGTCTGCGCTGTCATTAAGTGCGCTGAGAAAGTGAGAGAGGCACACTGGAGCGTGAATTCACTTATTGGCTTATTGCTGATTTTTGGTATAAGTGTCCCTATCTGTTTTTGCCTCATGTAGAACAGTCACTTCATGTGCTTTGCAATTTGGGAGGACTCTTAACTATCACAATGTTATTGAGTACTACTGTCTTTATCTGACCTTATGTCAAAGCTGTTGTGACTGTTGCAGGATTCATTCAATTGATGGCTTTTTCCTTGACAAGTATTTCTGAAATTAATTTTCAGAGAGAGAATACTATCCATTCTACATGGAGAACTGTTTCCTTGATTGAATGCTATTAGACCTCCTTATTCAAGATTCTGTTTTAATAAATTCTGTCTTCTCCAGATCACAAGAAATACAACACCAATGTACAGGACACCAGAAATGATAGACTTGTATTCAAATTTTCCAATTGGTGAAAAGCAGGACATTTGGGTAAGGTGGTTTTTTTCTTGCTGCATCGTAGTTGCTTATGTCATAGTGAAAGTGCTTTTGCAGGCTTCATGCTAATATGTTGATGAAATAACTAAAGCACCAAAATAAATGTAGGATGCTGTCTTATGTCAAAATAAACTTAAATAGTATGAACTCTGTATCTAAATATTAAAAGAATGAGATGTACTGTTCAAGGTTTTCTCCCACATCAAGCTTGACTTCCACTGTGAGAGGCAGTGCTGAACTTCTTTAACTTTCAGTGGAACTGTTGCCTAGTTGGAGCTTGCCACCATAAATGCAGGATAGTTAGAGTCCTTAGATTCGAATTCTTGCCTTTCATGTTCTGCCATGCATGTAATCCTGGGACAGCCTGTTGCTGAGTTCAAAATGGTTATGTCTAGGTATGGCATCTAGTTAAGGTACTGACAGATAGCAAGGATGAGAATGATGCAGAGGTCATTCATGCTTTGTATATAGAAAGGATGATAAGCTGTTCACATTCACTGAAAAATCTGTAGTGAGAATTAAAGATTAATATTAAATCCTCAGTTGTACCTTTTCCAGTTGCATAATACTGCAGTACTGAGGTACTCCCCAATGGTGTAGTGCTTAGGGACTTAGTTTATGGGATGTTTTTTTACAGAGGCAGATGTCAAGCTGTTCAGTTCTTGACTATATGGGTAGTGCGTCAAAAGACAAATTGAGAAAATGTGATGCTGACGCTTTAAAAGGTTTTATGTGGAATCTTGGAACTTCATTCAGCTTATTAAATTAGTTACAAGATATTGTGGAAACTCTTGTTCAGCTTCTGCAGTTGTTGGTGACTTTCTGGTGGCCTGTGAAGAAACACCAAGAAAAACACAATTTTCTGGCTACTTGGTCACTTCACATGCATGAAATACTGAGTCTGAGACAGAACTACATCCAGTTAAACACAAAACTAGAAATGTATTTAATAAAAGCCTTACTCAAAAGGGCAGTTGCAGGGGTTTTTTTGTTTTGTTTAAAATAACTCTGTATATGTTAGTATTAACATGGTGATTGTTTCCTTTTGTATCTTTAGAAGATCTTTTTCATTTACCATGCCTTTGTTGGAACATGTTGTTCTGTATTTTTTCCTGTATGCTTTTTGGTTCAATAAAAACATGCAAAGTATTTGGCAGTAGAATATGACCCTGCCTCTGGAAGCATGAATGATTTGTAGTTAGTGGTTATGATAAACAAAGCAGTTTTCCAAAGAAAGCAGGTAGAGTGAATAACACTCATGACTGCAGTCTGTGAGCTTAAAACCAAAGAAAGTAGTGTCTGTCTTAGAACAACAGCACAGATGAAAGATTGGTTATCAACCACATTGACTCTACAATGGGAATGAGATTAGGTATCGACCAGAGGTTCTTAGACTTGGCCAACTGCTTTCTGTACATTTCCTACCTAAGTCTAAAGATAACAAAATAAACACTAAATCCAAATACCTTTAGTTACATATTTTCAAAATTAATGTGAATTCCTGAACTGAAGTTCAACTAAGTGACAGGTTTTTCCTTGTCAAGCAATTTTTCTCCATTAGGATTATCTTTTGGCTTGGAAGGCCCTTCATACCCTCTCACTCTGAAAGATTTCTGAAAAAGCAAAAGAGTTGGGTTTGAAAATGTTTGTTAAGGAGCAAAACTTCAAAGTTGCATTCTCCTTACCAATATCTAATGAAAAAATCTTAATAATTCATGCAAGACATCCTGCAGGTTTTAATTCAATTTAATTCAATGTGAGCTGAACAATCTCTTTAGGTTTCATGTAGTTTAATTTGACTTAGAAGGTACTTTGGTGTAATGCCTGTGTCATCCTGCAGCTGTACTGTAGAATTTTTCAAGTGAGCTGCATGTTGCCTGAAGCTAGTCAGGGGAAAAATAACAGTGTTTTCATTTGTTCTCAAACAATCCCACCCTTGTTTATCCCCTCAATTCCCAAACACTATCTCAACCCTCCAAAAACCCTGCTGTCCTCTTAAGGAGTGTTTAAATTAGTTGCTGGTAAAAGCCCAGTAGCAGATTGGAAAGTTATTCCTAGTTATTTTTGGTCACTTTGATTCTGCTTTTTAACCTTCTGGCGTGTGAGTGCTCAGACTGACCCAGGCAACTTCGGTAGAGGGATTGTGCAGCTTTGGGACAACATCTTGGGGAAATGAGCTGTTTTGTAAGTGTAGCTGTGCCGAGGCTTTGTGAATGGTGTTGGCTTTGAGGAGTTGCCTTGCTACAACTGAAGTTGCCTTTTAGCCAAATTGAATGACAGTTGGTGTTTAAAATACCCCAAATTTATCACAGTTACAATCCTAAATTACAGGTAAAACAGAGGAAATGAAAAACTTTCTATAAGCAATTGAAACAAAAATCAAATCTAAGTGGCCTATCCATTTCCTGTGTATTCAACTAATTGCCTTGGTGCTTTTGGGTGGCTGTGGGTGCTGTCTCCTGAGTGTCTTGGACTGCACAGGGAGTAGTTTTGTTCCTCTGACTAAGTCATGATCTGCCTTACTGCTTTGTGAACAGGCTTTGCTGTGGGAGAGTAGATGGTACTTCCTGTACTCTGCTGCTCGATTAGTTAGCGTAGACTGTGTGATGCTTCAATGTATACATTATGGAGAGATTTTCTCAACAGCTGGACAAAAATGTGCAGGAGTATACAGAATTAATGTATGTGCTTTATTTCTGGCTCTGGACTGAGAGGCTCAGTAAGTGTTTTGGAGTAACTAAATCTCAGACCTTTAAGACTTCAATAACATTCAGACCTTAGAAGCTGTTCTTGGGATAAATTGACAACCAAGGACAATTGGAGATGGTGCACACAGAGGGCTGGAGGCAGTGAGCAGTTTTCTTAGGTAACATCTTCAATGACTTATTTTATTTGTGGGGGCTATAAAAGCCTATCTGCTTAAGCAACCAAACTGGAGTTCAGAAGAAACTTTGAGGAGGAATTTTCCAAATCGTTGTGCAAACAATTGCTTGGAGGTATTGGGTGCTTTATTATCAAACTTTCATAGGTGAGGTGGAACATGTTTCTATTACAATAGTATAACTCTGCCAGAATATTTCATAACTTACTTGAAAAAATATATATCAATTTAAGTTTACTTCAGTAACAGATACAGTTATTGTTTCTAATCCATAACAGCTAGATTATTCAGAGGTTAGAATTCAGAACTGAGTTCTGTCCTTGTTGGTTGTTTCCGTCTCAGGTTATGCAAATCTCAAGCTGGATACACAGTGAACTTCAAAGTTCGGTAGTTCAGGTTTTGTGATTTTTGAGGCTTGAATGAACTTGTCTGAAAATGATGTTAAATTTTATTTCTTCCAAGAGTTGAATAGCCATCTGACTGTAGGGAATAAGGGGACTGTCATTTTGGGCTTATTTTCTTCAAACCTTTACCAAAAGATGCATTTCTAGAGATGTTGTTTGTCCCCCTAGTGTCATTTAAGCAAACTGCTCAACACTTAAATACTCCCCTAGCTGTTGTATTGCATAACAGAATGTATCTGAGTTAGAACTAAGAATGACCAAATTCTGTCCTCAAATAAAATATGTCTCCTTAGAGCACAGGATGAAGATATGAGGTAAAACTTCTGAACTTTTTTGTAAGAGTAATCCTGTTCTTGAACATGTTTATTGTTTCAAGACTACTCATTTTTGTATACCGTGAAATTCATAAAATGGATTTCTTGTAATGACTTTAAAATGATTTTTTAAGAATTTTTTGCTACTTTTTCCCAAGCAGCAAGCAATAGGACAAGAGGAAATGCCCTCAAGTTGCATGAAGGGATGTTTAAATTGGATATTAGAAAAGACTTTTTGACTAGAGGGATTATTGGGCATTGGAAGAGACTGTCCAGGGCAGCGGTTGAGTCACCATCCTTGGAGGTATTTAAAAGATGTGTAGATGTGGTACTGAGGGACATGATTTAGTGGTGGACTTAGCAGCGCTGAGTTCAAACTTTAACTCGAGCATCATAAAGGCCTTTTCCATCTTAAATGACTTTGTGATTCTATACAGTATTTCTGTTTATCTCTGTAGGCTCTGGGTTGTATCCTGTACTTGCTGTGCTTCAGGCAACACCCATTTGAAGATGGAGCTAAACTTCGCATAGTCAATGGGAAATATGTCATCCCACAAAATGACACCCGCTATTCTGTGTTTCATGATCTCATTCGTAAGTTTACAGTGTTATTTAATTTGTCATCTTTATGAATATGTGTTATTGACGGTTGTTTTACTGATGGTTGAATGTTACTGACATGTGATGGTGAAAAAGGTAAACTACAGCAACTTCTTGTTTTATTAATAATCTTAATCCATTATTAAAAATTTATGAAATTTTATGTGAAAGTTGCTTTTTAGTTCTGTTACCTGTCTTGCTTATATCTGAGTTAGTCCATAGGAGCAACTAGTGTTTTGATTTGGTTTCTTCGAACTTGCTTAAAATATTCTATTTTCTTTAGATTTCAAATAGATTACTGGAAATGTTAATTACAGTTCCAGAAATGTATCCGACTCCAACAGTATTAGACACAAAGTTACTTCTGATGGTCTTTATTAAAGGATCCTAAAATATATTCTGTGTAATATTATTGACCCTAAATAGTGTTGTTTTTTTCTCATGGATACTATTATGAGAATGATATTTAGATATTGATTTAGCAGTTTCTCCACTCTGTTCTTGTGTTTGCTTATTGCACTGGAATGTATTGAAGAAATTACTATCAGTTGGGAGAAAAGCTCTGAAGGGTTTGTTACGTTGTCTGAATCTCCTTTTTTAGGCTCCACTTTGAAGGTGAACCCAGAGGAGAGGCTGTCAATCACTGAACTTGTCAACCAATTGCAGGAGATTGCAGCAGCTAGGAATGTCAATCCTAAATCCCCCATCACAGAGGTAAAAATGTGTCATAAGGAGTATTATTGATTAGGCCTCCTTTCTGTCCTCTCTTCCCCAGTGTGTGTGCATTTAATAACAGATTTCAGAGCGGGTTCCCTGTTTCTTAGTATTTTGAAAATTTTGCACTAATTTATTTTGAAGTTCAGTTGAATTGATGAATACCACTTGTAGAACTTTTGAGAATATGCCTTTTAAAGCACAAAGACAGTAAAGAAAATTAGTATTTCTTCTTGCTGTTTGAAAATCTTTTCATCCTCTTGGTTTATTCTTTAGTATGTTAGCGCTCTATTTAACACGCTGTTTTTAATCATAATTAACTTGCACAGAAAAATTTAGTGTATGAGAGCTCTGCCTACACTAACTTAAACCCCATTTAGGCACCTCCTGTTCAATGCTTAATTTGCACAACACTGCAAGTGAGTCAATTAGTGTATCTTAGCTTCCTGGCTTTGTCCTGAGATTCAGTTTGCTTGTTCTCACCAAGTAAAAGTAATTGGAAAAGTGTAGTAAGATGGCTGAATTAGCAAGAAAATACTCATCGTGAGTATTATTCTCCTCAGCTCCTGGAACAAAATGGAGGCTATGGAAACAATGCTCAGCCTCGGACATCTGTGACCTCTGTTTCACAGAGCTGCAAGCCTGCAGGACAGCTCAACAATATGTACAATGCAGGTATGTTCAAAAAGAGGTGTCACTTCAATAAAGACAATTGCATATCTTCTGTGTGGGGTAAAAAATAATTTGGGGTTTTTAGATATTTTGCACTAGTACTAGGTATTTGGCATTTATATAATTCCTTCTAACCTTGTATTATTTTTTTGCAGGGTTTGATTTTTTCTTGATACATGCAAATACGAATTTCTCAAGTTCATGGCTGTGCAAGATAAAAATGATATTTCTTATGGAAAATAATTTGCAGTGCACTATTGACCTGTAGAGGCCAGAGTGTTGCCATAAGTGAACTAAAACTTGACGAAAGTGTGAATATGAGAAGCAATAATGTTCTAAAGAATAAAAGCTGTAGAGAAGGAGTCTTTGGCTTATGACAGACAAGTGAAAATAGCTTATTTTAAACCCCAAACTTTTTTGATTCAATGAGGCAAAAATATTTGAATGTGCATTGTCTAAAGAGTAGCATTTCAGAGGATTTAAACTGTTAAATATCTTTGGGTGCTGTAGTTTAATTGAAACATTGTTACCTTGTGGCAGAAGATGTGAAATCAGTACATATCCTGACTTTGTGTTCAGCACTGGGCCTTTGGTGTAAGAAAGAGAGTTGCCTTTGCTTTTCGAGAGAAACTAACATAAGATGTGTTATGACACATAAAAAGATAGCAGCTGTTTGTGGCATGTTGGTATCACTTTGTGCTAAAATGGGCTTCATGTCTGATAGGTGAGAGAGACTAATAAAGGAATGCAGAAGCAATTGTAGGGATTTTGACTATGGACCATAGTAGTTCAGTAATGCTAGGAAGTCGCTGACCTCACATGTTTATTCTAGACTGCCAAAGGCCTGTATGAGGAAGAAATACTTCCAAAAGCATATGGGTGCACCTCTGTCTTCTTTCCTCTCCTGCCCCAAAAGACTTTTGACCCCCTGCCGGCATTTTGAAGTGCATCTGACAGTGATGGTAGTCTAAAGCTGTTTAGTTTTGTCACTTCCAATAGTTCTGCATCTGGCCTCAAAGGGAAAAGACAGCAGTCTAGATTCAGTCTGTTGACTACTCAGTCAGCACTTTCAGAGACAGCTGTAGCTGGTACTGCCTTGAGCCCAGTTAATTACGGGAGCATTGTGCAGGAAGGACTTAAGGAGGTGGTTGGACCATAGGACATCAGTGGTGAGGAGGAACTGGGGTTCCATCTGAGAAAAACAGAGGTTGGACTAGCAGAACTAAATGGAATCAATGAAAACATGTCTCCAAAATGACACAATTAAAAGTTGACACACCCATTCAGTAGAAATGGATATTCCAGGGTACATTCAGTTGAAGATACTTAATATAGTAAAGAAAGTAAGAAGCTTGATAGGTTTATTTAGCTCTAATTTTTTCCTATTCTTTCTGTACCCATGTTTTAACTATTATATATGAATATGGAGCACTTCAATTAATATGGAAGATATCAAGGCACTATTTTATACTGTATTCAAATTCCCTTCCAGCTTGATATTTCTTGGTTGATATTAATTGTAATGAACTGTCAATGAGACAAGAGATATTAATGTTCCAGGAGAAATGTTAAAATTGGGTAATATTTATTGCACTAATATTACGTGTATATCAGTTGCTGTGGAAGAATCCACAAAGCAATTATAATCAAAAGTCTGTGTGGTCATCTGTGTTGTGCTAGAATGGCTGCTGTTTGTTGTATACAATCATATTAATAGGGATATTGTGCTGTAATGTGCTATCTGGGATGTTGTGCTTAAAAAGTAACTTAACTACGCCAGCTGATTTTGAAGCCTTGCATTAAAATGTGTCTATTGGAGATGATTAAGTAGATCTGCTAATGATAAGCTGCACTTTAAGAAACTGATACTAAAAAAGGGCAATGTTTTGCTGCAGTGACAATATGAAACACATGCCTTACTTCCAGATTTTTTTGCCTTGTTTTCACATAAATACAGACAGCAAGTTAAACAATGTGCTAAGTAGATCATTAGTACCTCCTGACTACAGGAAGTACTATTTTTTTGCATAGGTCATAGTTAAGGAGAACTTCAGAACTTTGAGCCTTACAGCAAGGTGTAGGCTGTATGTGCATTCACTTCCAGCTTTATAGGCAACGTACTTTAAGTCATATCCTGGAATGGGCTCCATAATAAAGTACAATTATTTTTATTCAACTACTCTAGGCTTGACCGTTGCGGAATGTGACCAGACTTATGGAGGGTTCTTTGATATTCTGAGGGGTGGAACAGAGCGATTTTTCACTAATATTAAGGATACATCTTCTAAAGTTATCCAGTCTGTGGCCAAGTGAGTAAAAAAAAAAAAACCTAAAAATTTGTGCTGGTAAGAGTTCTGAATGAAGGCTCAGGAGTTTACTTCAGAAATGGTAAATTCAGCATAATTTTCCAAGTTTGAGCTGTAGTAGCTGGTAGCTAGCCTCTGAAATTTTATGAATGATATTAATACAAAAGTTACTTTAGCAGTCATATACTAGAATCGAGAATGTTGCAGCAAAAGCCTGTCTATAAGTACTGCTTGCTCTGCTGTATTTTAGGTACTGAAAACTTGTGAGAGATGAGCAGGTGGGGGCTGGAGCAGCGCAGAGAATTGAATTATTAGATAGGGCCTTCATGAGTAAGAGAGGAAGAATAAAGATGGAGTGGTCAAGGGAATGGATGTGAGGGGGGAAAAAAACCTGCAGGGAAATAGCAAAGCTCTTCAGTTTCAGGGAAATATAAGCTCTTCACTTTAGTTTTCAAGTGGAATCCTAGGCCTTCAAGACAGTGTGAGAGGATCTGCACTGTTTGTCTCCATTGCCCTGCATTGCATGGATGAATACTCTCATGTTTAGATGTATATGTTTTCAAATTTGTATTGTGTGATTATTTTTTTCTAATCAGATTGTCAGTCCCATTTCAAATGTTTCTAGTACTTCTTTGTGATCAATATTAATCAATCTGTACAATTTATAAATTTTTAGCTCATAATAAAATTTTATACAGTGTTAGAAGGCTTTTCTTAGTTCTAATAAGAGCAGGTAAGTCACTACTGAATACCATGTCTAAACTAGAGCCTCCTAAGAACTACTGAACCCTATTTCTCCCTGTGGGCTTTGTGTCCCTCTAATTGTAACTGTTACAGCTTGTGAAGTCTCTTGCTTGCTATGTGGTTTTTTTTCAGAATTTGCGTGTAACTTGTGTGTAGTACTGCCCTAAAGTATTTATAATGATCAGGTAATTTAGATCTGTAGATAATGCACCTCTGTAGCCACTTCAAGAGTGTTTTTAGCTGTTGGCTCTTACACTTAGTCTGTTTAAACTTCCTATATATGGTTTAGAAAGCCGGGTCCTCTGTTTTTTAAGGGCTGCAGAAGCTGCGCAACTTTGGTTTGTCATTAAACTTTCTGTAGAAGCAACTGGGACAGTGGCATCAAACTTTTCACCCTGGGAAGCCACATGGACACAAGACAGGGAGGTGTACAAGGGAAACAAACCGTTGCATGATGAAAAGCAGTTTTGACAAAGTTACAAGCCCTACTTTCCCGTAGCTGTGTATTAGATCTTACTATGTTTTTGTTGTACATTACATACATCTGAAGTACTCCTACACTTCACTTTCTTATTCTCGTCTCCACATGACTTTCTGCGTGTTGTGCCTCCATCACTCAGTTATGTTTGAAGAAGTTTCCTTTTCCTGCTCTTGCAAGTAGTTTCTTCCTTAAAGGCTACTGGAAATTTAATTAGTTTTTTGAATTTGATCTTGTGCCATTTTTCCCTTTTCTAGTAGTGGTTTAGGACTGTCTAAAATTGTCTTTTTAATATGGAATGGCTTGTGCTGTGCCTACACCTCATTTTTATTTCTCTTACCTTACAGATGTGTGTAGCTTTTTGCTTTGTGTGATTTCCTTTGCTTCCATAGTAAGTGTAGTGGGCAAGGAATAAAACTGTAACTGTACATCCAACCACATCTGCAGAGCTCATCTAGCAACTTCTGAAGTACTGGACAGTGAGTACTTGCTGTCTGAAAAGGTTCTGTTCAGTTCTCATGCTCTTCTCTACAGTTGTTTGTTTAGATTATGGTGACTGCCCAAAATAAGTCTTGTATCTGTCTTGTTGTTGACACTTAGTATACCTCCTCTCAGTTGCTAGTTAGTGTTCAGTGGCTGAACACAACAGCGTTCATGCCTTATGAAACTTACTAAGCATTAGTCAAAGGACAACTCACTACTTTTACCTCTTGTTTGTTCTAATTGCAGAAAATCACATGTGGATGTTTACTAGAATGGAGTATCTTGAAAATGTAATTGTTTGACCTCATATTGGTTTGTAGCTTTTAATGGGTAGGTATATTGTCGTATCCAAATGAGGTTAATTAGCCACAGACCTTTTCAAGCTGATGAGGGATACACATTTCCATGGAATGTGGTGGATTGACAGAGGATTGTCAGACAGTGAATGTTATGTCCCAAGATTCATCATGAGGAGATCAGTCCCTTACAGATGTCTTGGACTCAGTTCGTTGAATAAGGGTTTATGTTTAGATGACTCTAGAACATCACCTTTGACACAAGATATGAGACTGTCAGATTTTTGTTTAGATTCTGCACTATTATAAGCAAGTCTTGGTTTTGTGAAGCACCCTCTGTCTCCATAGAACTGTGTTTTTATTTTCTTGCGTTATCTAAGTGAATTTAGTTATTGGGTTGAGGAGTGGAAAAAGAAAAAGAGGGAATGCACCAAGCATGTAATTCTGCTAGTGAGAATCAGTTACTTCAATACTTATTTTCTAGATAATATTTGATCCATACTGAAAGAGAAACTCTCTCCACTTTTAATTTGCCAATATTCTTTAGAGGCCCTGAGTTCTGTAGTTTTTATTCCTTGTAATGTCTTTTATTTTGAATCCTTACTGTATTTAACAGTTCAGCGAAATGGCAAAACATGAATTAACATGACCAATACTTACTGTTCTGTAGGACCTAAGACAGGCTCAGATCCTTTAGTGTTTAACATTATTAGCATTTAGCATTCACTGTGCTGCCGAGAGTCCCACCACTGGGCTTGTGCAGAATTGTTAATTCTTTGTTTGCATCTACTATAGGGCATGTCTGTTTCTGTCATGTTCATTCTCTGCCTTCACAAACTTGTGTTGTGGATACAGCTGATAGAATTGGTGATGTGAGAAAGCATCTTCTACTGTTGCATCCTTGACTGCCCTTCCAAAACTCGTCAACCAACATGAGAGGCAGACATTCTGAAAAAACTAAAATGTCTCTTCTTTGTCATGCATTTTCCTCACCACACTTAAGCACTTTTCATGTTGGACTCTGCCATTTCATTAGGTAGGCGCTCTCCTTTCTGCTTATCATTGCTTTTCTGAATTATGAAGTCACTTCCTTTATCTGCAGACAGACTTCTCTCTCACTGAATCCAAACTACAGTGTAAGATTTAAGTATTTTGTGATTGTGACCAAAAAAGTTAATTTTTTCTTTTCTGTAGCTACCTTTAGCTTGATTCTGATTTTGGTCTCTTGTTAGTCCTAATAAATGATAAAATCTGAAAACTAAAACTACATTAGAGGCTTCTAGGAAGAGGAGAGTGAATGAGGGACATTGTCCCCCAAGCCGCCTCAGTAGCAAGTGTCGCAGCCTCTGTTGCAGATTCAGGTCAGGCAGAAGCAGCACCTTGTAGTTGTATGAGAGAGAACATAGAGCAACAGAGGTTCAGGCCTCTTGTTACAAACTGGTTTAGAAGCAAGGGTGGAGATGGAAAAGATACACACTGCTTTGTGAAGGGACACTGTCTGCACAGATGGGAATTGGATCGAGCAGATGTGCCTGTGTGTGCCTGAGAGCTCAGCCTGCAGCTGGGCAGCTTCAGCATTACCTGCTAAGATCATCAATTTCTCACTTGCGAAGCTTCTGTGCCCTTGACCAGTTTTTATGCTTATTGAGGCCTGCATCCACACAGATTACAAATGCCCTGCCAGAAAACGTAGCTAAATGTTTTAAGTCTCTGATCTTCACTGGTACTGAAAGCAGCGGGCAAAACTTGTGATCAGTCTTCCTCTGCTTTGTCAGAACAGTCTCTTTTGCTGAAGAGATTATAATGTGGTAATCTAGGGAACAATTAGCTGCCTTTTATGCTTGCTTTCTTTGCTTTTAAGGTAGTTTTGCTTCTGGTTTAATGCTGCATTAATATTTTATTTCTTGGATCTTTGTGTTGCACTAGGTAGCTGAATAATTCAGTTTTATGAAGCAAAACCAAGTGGGAACAGATTGATGTGAATTTCAATGCTGGATTATTTCATGGCTTTTAAAAAATAAACTGAAAAAAGCTAATGAATAGGGTTTTTTTTCCCTAATCTTTTTAGTGTAGGAAGTTTTTTTTTTCTAATCTTTTAAGTGTAGAAAGATTACACTTTAAGTGTAGAAGTGTCTGGAGGAAAATTGCTTAGTGTTAGGGCAGTATTTTACTTAAGATAATGGTTTATATGCTAACGTTGTAGCTGTGCTGGTTAGTCTGTCATTCTTTGTTCTTTCTCATCTTCGGTTGTTAGTAAACAAGGTAACTGCACTGTTGTAGAACTTTGTTCTGTATGTTAACTGGTTTATTTTCTGAATTTAGTTGCTAATCTTTATTTGCTGGAATGATATTTTGTTTAATATTACTTATGGTCTTTAGGTGCAGCTGCTCTCTGGCAAGAATGATAATGCCAACCATTTACATAGTGAGAAGTTTTTAAAATGTAGTTAAAACTTCTTATTTTTGCTTTGATATTTATTCTGCAAAATGAGAATTCGTGTAGTATTTGCTGCATTTCATAGAATCATACAGTGGTTTGAATTGGAAGCAGCATCTAGTTCTAAACCCTGTGCAATGGGCAGGGACACCTTCAATTAGACACCAGACTAATGTAAATCTGCTCTCTTTCAGTTGACAGCCATTCCTTCATATCGTATCATTTCATGCCCTCGTAAAAAGTCCCTCTCCAGCTTTCTTCTAGGCCCCCATTAGATACTGTAAGGAAAATCCCCATGCCTCCATACTGGACTTGTCTAGTCCAGTCCCACTGTGGAGTAGTCCCAGCTTTGAAATAGGCTGGTATCATCAGAAAAGTAACTAAATGTTTGTGTCATATTACACTGTGTTGTTGAGCTTAATTAGACCCTTAAAAGCACACAAAATTTTCCATATTGAATCACAGGCTGGAAACCCTCTATGTATATCTGTTTAAATGTTTGCATGCTTTTTTATTCTTATCACCTGCCAGCAAAACTGCTATGTAAATGAAATTTCTACTGTTAAGGACATGAAAGGAAAGACCTTATTTTGTTTTTTTACTTAGGGAGTTAAATCTTGAAATGCATAGGAATGCTTACCAATGTGAAGAATATGCATTTTTTTTCAGCTTCTTGGTGTTTAAAGAAATCTCAGTAACCATTCTGAAATAAAACACTCACCTGAAAACAGAGTGCCTTGTGTTCAGGTCTTACTACTGATACAGCTGTGAAATATTCATAATAAAGGTCAATGAATTCAAGGACATGGTGACATGTTCTCGAGACTTGTGTTGATTTTGCAGTTAAGAAGCTTCATTTTAATTAATACTGCACAAACATTCTGAAGTTTTTTCGGTGTAACAGTCACATACTTTTTTTTTCCCCTGCAAAATATAAAGCTTGAGTTGGCAGTGCTGTGCTCTGTTGTGGACATACTGAACTGCACTCTTACTTCAGTGTGTGTATGGTGAGATCCATGCTCCTAATGCTGCTTTTTAATTTAGACAAATGTAAAAACAAAAGCTGAATTGAGTGGTGTTGCTAGTAAGAAGTCAATATCTGAAAGTCTTCCCAAGGGAATGGGTGTGAGTACTGTTGGTTTTTTGCTCTTAATAATTCTGTGTTTGTTACAAGTTGCTCGACGTTACAGTATTGAAAAGATAATGGTTCTGTGTTCTATGGCTGTCCTATGAGGTGCTCCTTTATCTTGATATTAAAAAAAATTGATATTAGAATGGTTACATGTTTTCTCGCATGAAACTGTTGGATGTCAGCAACAAATAACATTTGACACTTCTTAGTCATATAAAGGACTACAATCATCAAAAATTTTAGTAAGCAATCATTAGCTCTGAATGTAAATTTCTGCCTTAGCTTGGCTGCAACAGTATTAGCACCTCAGCTTACATGATAAAGTATGCCCTTCCAAGGGTGCAAAAAATTTTGAAATTGTGGCTGTTTGTCTACCTCCTTATGCAAGATTTCTCAAGGCTGAGGGGTTTTTTTAAAGTGCTTTGTCTAGTGAGATGCAAACTTCCTTGTGGTGATTTCAGTTTGAGACAGTGAGTCATTATCATTGCTAGGACACCAATTATGCCATTCTGCATAAATACTGTTTAATCGCCTTGCATTCAGAAGATTTTTTTTTCCTATTCTAAAATCCTCCTCACTATCCTTGTAAATTCAATAATCTTTTAACCAGTCCCTCTAACCTTCATGATTACTAGCAAGCAGTAAAGAATCAAATCTTACTGTTCTCTCCTGGTGTTTCAAAATTTGAGTGCAGTATCCTCATCTGCTAGGTGTCATTATACTCAAGGGTGTTGGCCTGCACTGGGTCTCTTCAGAAGGGTTTTTTCCTCTTGTTTTTTTCATTCTGCTACATACGAGATACCCTAGAAACAAAAAAATAGTAGTCGTCTTAAATTAGTAAATTATGGACATGATATGGATGATTAGGTAAAGGTGCAGGGAATAGACCCAAATAAATTTAA
This sequence comes from Ptilonorhynchus violaceus, assembly GCA_013397565.1. Lineage (NCBI taxonomy): Eukaryota > Metazoa > Chordata > Aves > Passeriformes > Ptilonorhynchidae > Ptilonorhynchus > Ptilonorhynchus violaceus. The sequence continues at coordinate 43,947 of VZRJ01001657.1, forward strand.
AAAATATCACTGGGAGATTATTTTTTGAAAAGGCTGCTCTTTTGAAGCTGTGCACAACTGTATGAGAAAGAGATCAGTAATGGTTAATGTCTTGCTCACTATGGGAGTTTTGGAAGTGAATTTTTGGAAGAATGATTTAAATGAGGAAAGAGATTCAGGTACCCTCTGTGTGGGGTGCAGCTGCAGTGAGAGCTGCAGGTTGAGCTCTGGGTGGGAGCCTGAGGCAAGAAACTGTGAACTGCTGATCCTTTGCACAGGAAAGGGCACAGGGACCTGTGACCTGGCCAGAGGACCAAACACTGAGACACAGCAGGAGCCAAGGACTCTGTAGGAAGGCCCAGGAATTCAGGGCACATAGACTGTGAGGGTATAAAAGCTCAGGTAGTCCTTTGTTTGGAGTCCCTGCTGAGAGGCAGCAGCTTGAGCTGTTACTCTGGTGCTGCACCAGGATTAAACTACTTAAAGCAACCAGATCTGAGATTCTGCTATGGGAAACCTGGGGTTGAATATGTAAGGAGACCTGGTCTGACTGTGTGAATGGGGTGTGTAGGGAGTCACGTGGGGCACCCCTGTCTCACCTGCTGCAAAGGGCCTTCAGTCCTGGCAGTGACGAGTCTGGTGGTTTGAGTGTGACTGCTGGAGTCCTTCCTGAATGGTCATACAGAGAAGTGTGCTTAACACTCTATTCATATGGAATTCGGATATTGGGCAGCATGGCCATCTGTGCCGGATAGTAACATGCTAGAGTTACGTAATTTAAACTTTGGTGTTTCAACTAGTAGTCTTTCTTTTAAGCATTGTGATATTCTCTGTTAAAGATGTTAATGTATCCTCGTTAGGCTTTCAAACTGATAGCATACAGTGAATTTTTAACAGTAAGAGCAGGGGCTAGAGGAGTGAGTTAAACATTAAGGGCATCTATACAAAATACCACAGATGGTTTTGGTGCTACTGATATAAATGAGTAACTACTCAAACACAGTATCTGTTCTGAAAGCTCTGTTCTGAAACTCTTGAAGTGTGAGGTAACAAGCCTCAGATGGAAGAAATGAAACATAGTTTATGGTGTTGGGTGCAGCCTGAGAGATCGGGCTTTTAGGCTTATGGCTTGACTCATTATATTTCCCAGTATTAACACCAATGTGTTTTGTTTCAGTTATGCAAAAGGAGACTTGGATATATCATACATCACCTCCAGAATTGCTGGTATGATAGCTATATCTTTCTTAAGCATTATTTCTCATTGTTTTTAATATATGAAAAATTTCACCTGCTATTTGTTCTGTCTTCAGTGATGTCCTTTCCAGCTGAAGGTGTAGAATCTGCCATCAAAAATAACATAGAAGATGTGCGGTTATGTCTGGACTCTAAACATCCTGGCCATTATGCTGTGTACAATCTCTCTCCAAGAACATACAGACCTTCAAGATTCCATAACAGGGTGTGTGTAGTTTTTGTGTATTTCTCTAGAAGGTTTTGCAACACAATGTTTTCATTATACCTTCGGCTTTTTATTGTAAAATAGGTTACAATAGATTAATCAAAAAGAGAATAAGTATAAACACAAGATCAAAGAGTACCCTATATTCTGCTTGTCTTTGCTTTAAATCCAAACTTAACTGGTAACAGACCTCTCTTTCTTCTTACTGACTAAAATCTGTTTTTTCTAGCATAGTGTTATCTTTGAAAGCATGTCCATGTAACTTATGTGTTTCAAATTCAAGTGGAGAATACTTAAAGTAATCAAAGTCTTCCTAAAATTTCAATCTCTCCTATAGCCTACCACTTTTCTTTATCAAAGGCATGGTGGCTGATTTGCATAACCTGTTCACTGGACTTTCTCTTTGTCCCACTTCATACCATTTGATTCCCATATGACTCAGCCATAGCTGACTGTTGCTGTGGTCTTCAGTATTGTTATAGCTTAGCTGAGCCTCTGTTACCCTTTCTGGCAATTTCTCTGATACTAATATGGGGGCATTTGCCTAATTCAGTAACAAGGTATTGAGGACATCTTGTTAGGTGCTGAGATACTGGACTTCAGTGTCTGCTCCTAAGTAAACGTCAACTGTCCTGTAAGGAGGTCAACTGTGAAGACTGTTACTGTGTTGTAAGTTGTCCAGCACTGGCCACAGAGACCTCACGTCAACAGTCTGTAGTGATCATGCTGCTTCCACACAATACTGTCTGCCAAGAAGAGAGTGTAGAACCATTATTTGTTACACGAACTCCCTTTTGGGCCTTATTATGCAGAGCCATCCTTAGCATTGCTTCAAAGTTGGCTTGACATGTCAGGCTGAGTTATATTTAATGTATTCTTTCTAGTGGTATCACTTTTGTTTCTTTGCAAACAAGATAAAGTATTGTCACATCTGAAAGAAATCATTACTGCCTCTTTGGATGGATGCAGTCAGTTTCTTTATCTGTATCTGGTTCAGTATGAGGTTCAGGCAGAGGCTATTCAAGATGGAAGGCAAAAAAGCTTAATTAAGCAGGAAACCTTCTGTATGATTATTTGTAGCTGGTACCTCAAAGCAAAATGTTCAGCAATTCTTTTTAGCACTAGGTTGCTAGAAAGTGTACTGAGACTGATATAGTGAACTGATTTATTCCTCATCCTACAAAGCTATCAGCCTCTGTTTATGGAGTGATAAATTCTGTGACTGGAAATTTGCTTACCCTGGAAATGTTTTTTTGGTTATGCAAGTCTGAGGTGTCTGTACACCTGATATTTCTGATGTATTGGTATTAAGAGTGGTAATATAATCTTGGTTTTGCTGAGAAGTAATAGTAGGTCGTAACTTGCCAAAACATTGTAGGTTCCTGCCCACTTTGTTTAGGAATATTTAGGAAGGCAGCTATTTTACTTGGAAAACAAACTCTTTAATTGTATTTGGGAACTCTTAGCTGCTTATTCTTGAAATCAAGATGTCCGGCAATACTAAGTTCATTGTTCAGAGCTGTTTGAGAGCAGCCATGTAGAAACCTAAAGAAACTTAGTTTTTCTTTAGTGCCTGCAAAAGATGATTATGGCAAACTTAAACTTGATCAGAGGAGAACAGCTTCTAAAATTCTTAATTCTGACACTTTGCTTGGAAGATATTTATGAAATTACATACTTTTGGTTTCTTGCTGTATACTATCTTATGGAACTTCTACAAATTTTTTTTAATCTTTGTTGAAACTAATGGTAGTTTTGAAGTCTTTACTGCTAGTTTTGAGTCCTGCTTGGAATAGGTTGCTCTGAGAGTTTGTGCACTATCCATCATTCTGCTACGTACCAGGACACCATGAGCTTAAAACACAGCCAAAGAAACGAACTAATGTTTTTGTTATATTATGTAAGAAAACTAGTGTTTGAGTAGAAAATAAATGGTAAATAAAAAGAAAAGAAGTCAGTACTTTTGCTTTTTTGAATGCACATGTTTTTCTAGGCTGTGTTCTGGTCTGACACTGCAATGCTTCAATATGATTCTTTTGTAGTGTTGTGATTTAGCTCCAGCTAGCAACAAAGCCCTGCAGAGCTGCTTGCTTACTCCTCCCTGTTTCTATTGGGGAGCAAATCAGAAGTTAAAAGTGAGAACTCGTGGGTTGAAATAAAGGCAGTTTAATAGGTAAAGCAAAAACTGCAGGTGCAAGCAAAGCAAAACAAGGAATTCATTCATCATTTCCCATGGGCAGGCAGGTTACAGCCATTTCTGGGAATGCAGGGCTCCATCATGTGTAATGATTGCTTGGGAAGACAAATGCCATCACTCCAAATGTTTCCCCTTTTTTTTTCCCTCAGCTTTATGTGCTGAGCATGATATCCTATGGTATGGAATATTCCTTTGGTCAGCTGGGGTCAGCTGTCCTGGATGCGTCCTGTCCCAGCTTCTTGTGCACCCCAAGCCTGCTTGCTGGTGAGGTGATGTGAGACTCAGAACAGGCCTTGGCTCTGTGTAAGCCCTGCTCACCAATAAAAAAAAATCCCTGTGTTAGCAGCACTGTTTCCAGCACAAGTACAAAACACAACCTCATTTAGTTACTATGAAGAAAATTACTCCANATTGCTTGGGAAGACAAATGCCATCACTCCAAATGTTTCCCCTTTTTTTTTCCCTCAGCTTTATGTGCTGAGCATGATATCCTATGGTATGGAATATTCCTTTGGTCAGCTGGGGTCAGCTGTCCTGGATGCGTCCTGTCCCAGCTTCTTGTGCACCCCAAGCCTGCTTGCTGGTGAGGTGATGTGAGACTCAGAACAGGCCTTGGCTCTGTGTAAGCCCTGCTCACCAATAAAAAAAAATCCCTGTGTTAGCAGCACTGTTTCCAGCACAAGTACAAAACACAACCTCATTTAGTTACTATGAAGAAAATTACTCCAGCTGAAACCAGCACACACTACTATTGTAATATTTGAGATGTACTGAAGCCGACATTGAATCCTGTGGTGAACAGGGATATAAAGGACTTTTTGCCCTGTCTTTTCTTTGTTTACTGGTGACTTCACGTAAGCTTTAACTGATAAAGGAATGTGCAATTTATATCTCTTGCAAAGTGGTGCTTTCTGAAATGACCTTATTTTTTAATTAAAATACTGGAGTGCAATGAAGAGTTGTAGGAGACTGTCAGGCTGTTTATTTCAGCTTTTTTTCCTGTGCTTGGCACAAATGCAATTTTTTGTGATAATCAGTTCAGGTAATTAATCTCAGCGTAACCCGTGAACTGTGTCTGGATAGGTAGACATCTTGCTGATAGGAGAACTTGGTCTTCAACATCTGGCAATTGCCCTCGAGACACAAACAGAAAAAGCTTTATTTGTGATTTGCTTCTTTGGTCCTGAATATATCTACTCTTCAGGTGTTTCAAGTGCCCCAAGAATCAAGTGTCATATACTATATCCTTATGGAACAGTTGATTTTAAGGATATAGACTCTTAGCAATGAAGCTGTTTATTTGGTAGTGTTTTGAAGCACTAATTGTAGAAGGAGTGTTACTTAACTATTCAAGCTCTTTAAATGAAGGACAAATATTGAAAGAAGCCTAGTCTTTCTGTTGTTGGGTTTTTTGTTGGTTTTTTTTGTTGGTTTTGTTTTTGCTTAGGTATATGTCCACAAATCAAGTGGAAAGCTGTTCTACGTTATTCCTTGCTATAAGAATATTTCAGATAGTGATCTGAGTTGTTGGTAACTTCTAGTGCAACAGATTTGTAGAGGACTGAAGTTTTATTGCACTTCATGCTAAAAAGTGGTACTTACACTGTGTAAGACTACTTTTCTTGAGCACCTTGCTTAATTTCAGCATGAAGGTGGCATTAAAGTGTAAAATTGTCGCTTACACATTTGCAGAACATGAATATAGGTGACTATGTGATACCCTTCCTCACATCTACTATCCCTCTTGTCTCTCTCATTGCAGGTTTCTGAATGTGGCTGGCCAGCAAGACGAGCACCAAATCTTCAAAATCTTTATAGCATATGCAAGAACATGCATTTATGGTTGAAACAAGACCAGAAAAATGTTTGCATTGTGCATTGCCTTGTAAGAAATCAGTTTAAGTCTGAAATACGTTGCTCAATAGAGCTTTAAATTGTGAATAAGGGTGTTAGTATCCATTCAGTTTGTGACTGTTACTGGCTTTCTTTACTGGGAGCCCTGGGGGCAATTCCTTCCTTCTGTGTCTATAGCGAAGTTAACTTGCATCAATTTTCTTGTTAGAGAAATTAGCAGGTAATGTAGCCCTTGCTTACTTGCATTTAGAATGGAAGGCAGTATACACGAGGTATTAAAGCAAATTAGCCTTTGGGAGAAAAAAGACCTGCTCTATTGTTTCAGTGTCTGTTCCATTTTTTGTTTTCTGTGTGGTAGATGGGTGTACACTGTGTATCCCACCACTGTCCATTTAGAATGTAATCTGTAGCCACAGAATTTCAGAAACTGACTGTGAGACTGGCCATCTGGCAGCAGATTGCTCTGTAACTTTCACTGTTCTCTAAAGTATTATTAACCTTGATATAACCAAAAAAAGCAATAAAACTGTCTATAGAGCCATCTCATGTCAAACATACTGGGGGGGAAGGAATTAATTTTAAGAATAGTTACTCTATTCAAGATTTGAAATTTTTTATGTTTAAGAGAATTGCATGTGAAATTTTGACATTATTTTGCTGCACAGTAAAAACAGAAACATGACTATGTGACAATGCTTGCAATGCTGCTGGAAAGCATTCAAAATCTGTCCTTGGATATGATACAGCAGTCAATAGGGAATATCACTATGAGGGTCAAAAGGAGGATTTGTTAATCTGTTAACAGACTGTGCTTGTGTGTTATGGAGTGTTTTGCAAGTAAAAACCAGGTAATGTCAGCTCCTGAAAAATAATACGCTGCTGTGAGGTTAGGCATCTAATTCTATATTCATGTCATATTTCTAGTATCTCAGTGTCACATGATTGCTGGTCAAGTAGGTAAGAAGCAGATGTGATGAATTAACACCAGTTTTTGTAACATCTTTCCCTTGAAGTGCTGGGATTTTTTTTAAGGTACCTAACTCAGTCCTTTTCCTCACATGCGAGGGAATTTTTTGTATATATGTGGCTGTGTGCAAGATGTGATGTGAAGAGTGTACACTAGAACTATTAGAAATGAATGACAAAAATTCTGTTCCATGTTGCTAGCAAATAAACCTAGAAAAGCCCTATTCTGTCAAACCATTACCTCTTTTGAATCTTCTACTTACATGGATGTACCTAGGATATGTACATAGCTGGGATTCCTGCAGAAAGAAGTTCAGTGTTTTGACCTCCTTCTCTTGTTTCTTGACAAGCTGTTAACATGAGTGTTTTAGACAGAAGTCGAAAGAGTTTAGTGCGGTTTAGTTCTGAATCTTTGTACTTGTAGCAGAAGTCCATGGTTGTCAGGCAAAAATAGCACTGATCTGGAGTTTCAGATAGCAGCCAGGAGACAAACCTAAAAAAGGGATATTAGTAAAAGTAAGGTAAAGAACAGAAATTGAAAATTTCAAATAGTGTTAAGCTAAAGTAATTATTCACATTTGAGCAAGAAGGTATTATGTAGTGTCTTTTGTATTGTGTGGAAATTAAATGAAAACCTTTCATAGTCAGATAAAAACTTCATATCAAGTAATGGCATTAGACCTCGGACTTCAGGACATTAAATGATGATATAAGATGTTCTTCAGTAACTTGGGTAATGCTTTTTCCACTAGGTTTAGTAACGAAGTTACTGGTTTTTTTACTAGGATGGAAGAGCAGCGTCTGCTGTTGTAGTTTGTTCCTTTCTGTGTTTCTGTCGTCTCTTCACTACTGCTGAAGCTGCTGTTTATATGTTCAGTATGAAACGCTGTCCACCTGGCATTTGGCCTTCTCATAAAAGGTACTGTAAGGTACTGTTGAAACAAATAGTTATTCAATTCTGATTATGGTATAAAGTGTTCTTAGGAAGATAAATTATTTCAGTAATGTCTGTGCTCGAATGTCCGGTTTTCCAAGTATTTTGCTGTATCGTGAATATAACGTAGTTCTTAATTTTGTGAACCTGTAAATACCCATCAGAAGTGTTTCAAGTATGACCTGTAGTGAAGACGTGTTAAGAGTGAAAACAAGGGTGTGCAGAGCTTTTATGCTTTCTTAATTATAAAATCCTCTTCCACATGTGTAAGACTTGCTTCATGTTTCTTAGTTTATTACAGTAGTTTATTGTGTCAGAACACTAGAAGTTTTGTGGAAATACCAGAAATTTTTTTTGTCAATTGAGTAAGAATGCCTAGTGCTTTTTAAAGGAGTGCATGCAGACGTGACTTGCATATAGTTTGAAAAATGTTTTAAACCGATTATTTCATTTAATTTGACAGACTTTATGACCATAAAGTCTGAATAGCAAGTGACACTGGTAGTAAGGTGTTTCCTATGAAAAGGATTAGATTTTGAAGGGTGAGAAGTAAAGTGTTAGTTCAGTATAAATGATGGATTATGTTTTTGTACACATTTACTTTGAGTACTAAGTGGTTCCCGACAAAATAATGTATAATAATTACGACAAATTTAAAGCTTTTAGGAAGATGTGAATGATCCATTATGTGTAAGATAAAATATAAATAGTTCTTCCAGTTTAGCATTTTAAGGCCTTTGGAAATAGTGGCTAGTTTGTTTTACAAGTGAATATATGTAAAGCCACAGACCCTTTTGTGTCATTCTATCAGATTTGAAAATCTGTTTGCTGAAAGTGGTGTTGAGTGTTCCCAGTGTTTCACTGTTAACATTCATCACTGCTTAGTGGCTGGATAAGAAGGGAAGTAACTCGCTTATGTGTTCACCCATTTCTTAGAATTTTGTTCTCTGACTAAATGAGTACCTTCTGGTTTTGGCAGATACATTGAATACATGTGTGACATGATGGCTGAAGAACCTATTATTCCTCACAGCAAGCCCATCCTTATCAGATCAATTGTCATGACTCCCGTTCCGCTTTTCAGTAAGCAGCGTAATGGCTGCAGGCCTTTTTGTGAGGTTTATGTGGGAGATGAGAGAGTAACCACTACCTCCCAGGAATATGACAAAATGAAGTAAGTACAGATTATGACTTGCTCTGAAACAGCAAGTTATGTTTTTCTAGATTCTAGCAATTATGTTTTTCTAGATTCCTCTGTCCGCTTTTAGCTGATCATGAAAGGTAAATCATGGGGAAGAGAACGTGGTTGTCACAGCAGCTTTAGTCTGGTCTTGCAAAACAGTGGGGATGATAGTGGGGTGGCACAGTGGACACTGCAATGCAATGAGGAAGACCCTCTTCTTACTCCATGTATTGTAAAACTGGGAACATTGATCCCTGATGTACTTGTGCTGAACAGAGCATCATGTCTCAGTCATGGAAACTGTAAAGATCCCCCAGGCATACAGCTGCAAGGTGACTGCTTTTAAGCCCCTGTGTCTGCACACAAATTTTGCAATTGGTACCAACACTATTAGGTGTAGGTAATCACAAACAAGAAAAATGAGAGAATACTGAAGTCCTCCTAGCTTTCCAGCTACTTGAGACCTTGGAGAAAGCAAACGAAGTCTAAGGTAATGCACTATTTAATCTCTTTTTAAATTAAATTAACTGTGGTTATGGTTTTTTTTCTTTAGGGAGTTTAAAATTGAAGATGGGAAAGCAGTAATTCCACTGGGTATAACAGTCCAAGGAGATGTTCTCATTGTGATCTATCATGCCAGGTCAACTCTAGGAGGGCGACTACAAGCCAAGGTAATGATAAATTTAAGAGCCTAAATGGAAGATGTGCTTTTTCTTGTTGAAGTTTTGTATCCTACTAGTTATTTTGTAAGTACTTTGCTTTATTTGCTGTTCTTTGTTCAGAAAAATGTTTGAGGCTTTAATTCAGTTGTGAATTCAACCTTTTCAAGCCTTCTGAGTGTGTCCACTGTTAATGCTGTACATGTAGATGCTTTGGTAACCATTTCTGGAAATTACTTCAGTACTAATAATTATTATATTTGGAAGGAAAGCCCCTAGCCAGTTTTTTTGAGGCAGTGGCTGTTATCTTTTCAGTTGCACAACAAGGCAGAACTTTTAAATTCTGTGCACACAAACTGCAAACAAAGGAAAAATACCACTCAACAGAAGAGTGGGATTCCAGAGGTTGCCTGTACAAAACAGGCTAGAAAAGTCCATGTTGTTTTGTATCCTATTTCTAAAACCAGGTTCAGTTTTTATAGTTTACTTGTCTTTGTTCTACTAGGGAGAATGCATACTTCTTTTTTTAATTCAACTATGGATGCAAATGTATTGCAAGATCACAAAAAGCTTGTTAATGAGGCATGTCTTCAAATTTTTTAAAAGAGATGTGGTTTTTTTCTGCAGATAAGTGTTCCAAATTAAACTTGGAAATCCGTGAAAAAGATAAAGAGGGGTAGTGCAAAGTTTAGAATAACTTGGAGCATTGTGGAAATTGATTCAGACAGTTCTTCAGACATTCTTTGTGTCTCTACACGAGGGACATACAGGTGTATTCATACATGGTTACTATTACTGAAATTGTTTTCCCTATGTTTTTTTTCTACTTTACGAATAGGAGGTTGAGTATCAAATCTTGCTGTGTTGCAGAGGTTCAACCAGAACACTTTAAAATCTCAGTGAAGTGATTCCTTAATGCACAAAAATCACTACTGTATGGTTCAAGATCATCAGGAAAAAGGCGTAAAACTGACAAAATTTAGCTAAGGTTAGGTTATACTCCTTGTGCAGTGTCACTTTTATTCATAATAGGGTTTCTTTGATGTGGTTTCTCTGGCATTTATTCACTGATCAAAAAGACTAGAATTTTCTCATCTGTCAGCTTTAACACATGATACATCAACAGTGTGTGATGATCCGGGTTTGGAGGTTTGATGGAACAATATTCAATGTGTCCTTAGTTCTATGTGCTGTAAATTGTCCTCTGACGTTATCTGCAGAACTCTTGACAGAGATCGAGCACCATGTTTCGAGATTTCTCCTGTGTTTAGAGCTGGGCACTGTGAATGTCTTCTACTTGCTCACAGCTAATTTGAGAGAGGGTTTAGTTTATCTTCTAGGAAAGGGATGGTAGGGATGGAAAGATAAGAGAAACTCTCTCTAGTATGTCTATGTCTCTCTTGTACTGAGGAGCCCAGCACTGGACACCAAGTTACAGATGAGGCTTCCCTGGTGCTGAATAGAGGGGAGGGATCACCCCCCCTTAACCTGCTGGCAATGCTTTTTGTATTATTTGATTGCTGGCTGTGATGTTCAGTAAATACTCACTTACAAGGAAAGCTTTTATAATTCAGTTTTATTGTATCATATTTTCTGGGCTATTACAGTATGACTTCTTTGTAAGGACTGGCAAGACTATTTCACACGTGTTGTAACTAAGGCTAGGAAACAAATACATTCTGCGTTCATCAGTGAGCTGTAATTTGGATTTGTGCAAGATCAGGAGCTACATGAATCTTCTATAGTAGCATTTTCTGGACACTCATTCTCATCAGGCATGGGAAAGTAGTTTGTCTGTCAACAGTTGAGTGATTAAAATGAGTCAGTTCAAAAAAGCCCTAAAATTCTGTCTGGAATGAATGGCTGATTCGAAGTTGCACAGAAAAAAACTTTTCACATGCCTTCTGAAGTGTCCTTTTAAATGTGCTACATTTAAAACTGTTTTAAATCGACTGCTTTATATGTGACATGTATTTCTTGGTTAGTGTATTGCACAGTGCGTTTTTCTAAGTGTATGTTATTCAGAAAAGTAACAATGGTCATGCAATTTTAGCCTCCAGAACAGGATCTGGAAATACTTAAGGTTTTGATAGCTTGTTTTGAGGTTAGTGATGAGACATATTTGACTCAAGGTCTTTTGGTTTGTTTGTGGTAGTAATAGATATATTCATGTTCTGTCTCAACTGCGTTTAAATCTTTCAAGACATAAAGTATTCTTGCAATTAAATGGAAATTGTAGCAAAGCAAATACTTTAAAATATTATTTTAATACTGAAAATACTTTGCACTATATTAAAGGCAGAACACTGTAAAGACTGTTCATGTAGGTTTATGCAGTTTCCTGTATTTCTTGTTTTCAACAGATGGCTTCAATGAAGATGTTTCAGATTCAGTTCCACACAGGTTTTGTGCCCCGAAATGCCACTACAGTGAAATTTGCTAAGTATGTTGACACTTTTTTGTAGGAGACTAGAAGAAGCTTTCTTTGAAACTGCTTAACCTGCCAAACATCAACATATAGCAGGGGAGGAAATAGAGTCAGTGTAGGAAGTAGATGACTTTGATTGCAGTAAGATTCTTTTGTTTACTTATCCTAGGGAAACTAAATGTTTTGCCATGATACAAAAAGAATTCTATACGAAAGTACCACCTGTTTAAAATGTGTGGGAAAAGTAAACAAATACAGCATGTCTTATGTCTTAAACTAATTGCTTTAAAGTTTTGTTTGGGACTGCAGTAGGTCTAATCAAGTTAGCCATTAGTGTTAAGAATCTACTTGTCTGTGTCTTACAGGTATGATCTGGATGCCTGTGACATACAAGAAAAATATCCTGATTTATTTCAAGTCAATCTGGAAGTAGAGGTGGAGCCCAGAGATAGGCCCAGCTGTGGACAGCCACCGTGGGATAACATGAATATAAAGGGACTGAATCCCAAGATCCTGTTCTCCACCCGAGAGGAACAGCAAGAGATTTTATCAAAATTTGGTAATGAATCCCTTGAAAAACTAGAGGATGTGAAAAATTTTCCTGTGTACTTGGTGTTTGAGGCTTTTGTTAAATTTTTGATATTCCATGAAGTGAAAGAAATTTAAAAGGTGGTTTTTTGTAAATATCAGTTAAAAATATACATTGTATGGAGGAGCTTAAATTATCCTCCAGTAATGGATTATAATTATCACTGTCTTACTTCCACTGTGCTTACATTTACTTGCTTTAAAGCTATGAATATGCCATCTACAGGGATTTTTAGCAAATGAAATTGTGACAGTCAGAATTTGTAGGCATAATGTTTTGAAAGAGCTTTATTTGGCTAAATTTGCACTGGTATCATTTCACTTAAAATTACGTGAGTACTCCTCACAGATGTTTTTAAGTAAGAATGTTTTTATCAACATTCTTATGTGTGGCCATGTAACGTTGTAATTAATTTCCTCAACTTCCTAATACATTCCAGAAGACTTTTTTTTTAATACTACATATTCAGTGCTTCATGTGTAGATGCCTGCATTAATTCTAGTTAATGCTGTTTAGTATCTTTCTTCTTCTCTTGATATCGGTAATTAGCTTGGACATTTTCATTCAGGCCTTCAGCCCTCTCTGTGTTTCCAGGATAAGAAGCATCATGAAGATTACTATGGTGATTTTAGTAATACATGAGATTTCACTCTGTGCTGTTAATATGTACATCTCAAGTACATTTCTTTTGATATGAGAGAGTTGCTGCTGGCCTTTTTTGCTTTTAAGCAGGATATGTTTGGTTTGTTTTATGATTTAAGCAATTTTCTGCTTAACTTAGCTTTATTCTTCTGTGAATACAACTCTCAGCTCACTAAAGCTAAGGCATTATGTTGATGAGGATCTGTAAAAGTTACTCTTACTTTCTTAAGTCCCTTCCATTTTCTGATTTATAAACGAAATGTAAGGATTTCAAGTTACATTGAAAGTATTTCTTAAGTTTGGTGGGAAGGGAATAGGACAAAAGCAAGTGCTGTGAACTGGTTTTAAAAAAATTGCCATTAAAATTGAATTTACTTTTTCATTAGTCATGGTCTTTCATGTATGTTTTCTGAGACAGACTATTTTTTCAGCATCTCTAAGCTACAACTGAGAATGTGGAAGGAGAGTGAAAAAGTACTCTACCACGTGTGTATTTAGATTTAGACAAATAGGTTTCTCCCAGGCATTCATCCTGGATGAATATTGACTTAAGAAAGTCAAGAATTTGCCTTGAGAAAACTTTGTTTTTGAGAGATGATACAGCAGTAGGTAACTCTGCCCAACTCAGTCTTACACAAGAGTCACTTAATATCTGATCTCAGTGAAATAAGAAGTATAAGAAGCAATTAATAGTAGGCTATGGTGGATTAACTCCTGTGTGATGTTTTTTGACAATGTCATATTCTTCCCTGGCTTTTTATATGCTGTTTTTGTTATACGCTGCGTTTGCTTCTTTCTGTTTTTCTGACTCTCATTGCAGATACTCTTCATAGCTCTTGCATGATTTAGAGGATGGTTAGTATAAGTGAGGTGTACCCACAAATACCTCATCTACATGTGAGGTGTTCCTACAAATGTGAATGGAATACTTGAGTGTTTTGCTACAAGTCTGATTTAATGTCCTAGGTCAAAACAGGGTCTTACCAGTTTTTGCAGTTGAAACAAAGTTAGTAATGCTAATTTCAAGGACTGGAGGGGCAGGAATTTGCCTTTGCAGAGCAGTAGATACTTGGAGACAGTTGTCTTCCTACAGCAGCCAGTCTGAAAGCCACATACGAGTTGCTATGTCAAGGACTGAGAAGTTTGTCTCTGAGGGTTCTGGCTTAAATTCTGTTTTATAGGGAAACCAGAGCTGCCTAGACAACCAGGTTCAACTGCACAATATGAAGCAGAGGCATCCCAGCTGGAGCAGTCTTCAGAAAGTGCGCGTACTGATACAGAATCCCCGCACAGCAGTAGTACTGATGCAAATAACTTCTTTCACTCTCTGGACTGGAAAGGTACAGGTTTTCCTCAGAAGTAACTACTTGGTTTATGTTTGTGTTGTATGCCTTCCAGTGAATGCTTAAGACTTCTTATGAAGCAAAAGTCTCTAATTCACTAACCATGAGGAAAAGCTATTTAAAGAGTGAGCTCTGCAGAATAACAAGCCGTTATCCTGCTTCATTTGGATAAACACCGAGTAATGGGGCTTGGTGTCAAGTGTAACAAATGCTGAGCTAAATTTTTCTCTAAAAATCTTAACCTTAAAGGTCTGCAAGGAAGGTTTGCTCTTCCACAGCCCCGCTTAAGCTGGCTGAGGAAAAGAGGAAACAAAGTAGACTAGCCAGTGGGGTCCAGACCAGTAAGTAGCACTAAGAAAATGTAACTTCATAGCATGTGTGTGCCTCCCATTCCTGGGTGCTGCCTTGTTGGAAAAAATGTCGACAGCTGCTTATGCTTTCATTCAGTGGAGCAGCAGTTACTGAGAAATCTTCTAAGCTCTAAATGGCACAATGATCTGAGGTGAATGTCCAAGTCAGTCTCATTTTGAAAAAATTCCCAATAGCTACCATTGTGGAGTGGCAAATATGGTAGTCAGCTGCTGCTTTGTCTTCTCTGTGCAAAGAGTTTGTAGGCAACATTTAGTTCCTTTTTCATCAATTCTTACGTGAGTTTTGATTAGTTAGAAATTAATTTCATATGATGTCACCGTGAAAGTGTGTCTTACCCTAGTCAGAAGAATAATCCTGGTCATCTAAAGAAGTTGGTTTTTTTTTCTATTCAAGAAGGAAAAACTCCAGAAAGTGGAATAGAGGACAGTTCATCTAAAAATGATCGTGTTCAGCTATCTGATGACAGGGAAGAGAGTGATCCTTCAGATGAGGAGTTCACTACATTTCCAGATGAAGGAAGTGCAGTACTTGTTGATGAAAAAGACTCTACCCCAGAAGGAGAGATGCTTTTTGAAGCCAGTTTTGAAGTTTCATCTACACAGTTACAAAAGTCTCTCCCTGAAGAGAATGTAGATTTGCTGGGACTAGACACTCATATTTCAGCAGAACAGAAACAACCTATCTCAGAAATAAACTCTTCATCAAGTAATGCAGACTTGTTGAACAATCTGTTTGTAAGTAGTGTGTCACAGGTTTCAGAAGAGCCCACTGGAGATCTTCTTGGACAAGGAACAGATTTCTTTTTCAGCAGTCAGTGTCCAGTTGCTACTCAGGGTACATCTTCAGCAGCAGCCATGTCTTCAGGTATGTGAATTTAACATCAGTACTAGTCACCTGGGCAGCACATGAAAACTGCTGCTTACATTGTGCTTAGAAAATGAGAACCCTGTGTTGAACAGTATGGTGAAGACATGTTGGGCTATAGCAAGACTATGCACAGAATAGGTGTTGTTTCTGCATGAAGGAGAGAAATTCCTGTACATTATCCAGGTATTCTGTTATGTTGCCAGTATCCTATTAACTTTAAACCCTGTAAAAAGAAAAACATCAAATTTTGAATTTAAAAGAAATTCAGTATCTTAAAGATCTTGTAGCTTTCCCATATGGATGTTATATGCTAGATCCTTTTTTAAATTTATGTGTAAATAACCTTTCTTGCTAAGGCATATTATTGTCATACTTTACTACTTTGTTGAATTTTACATAAAGCAATGGCATTACATGTACAGAGCTGTGCTGCTTAGGTCTAATGTCTGTGTGGGATTTTTAAGGGTTAATCAGGTAAGACTGCTGAGCAACTGGAAATCCTGTAGATTATTGTTCAAACCAGTAGGATAATGATAATGCTAAGAGATGTTTTCTTGCTGGTTTTACTGATGTTCTTGGCAGGTCAGTATCCTTAAAGAGAATGCTACATAGTGCTGTCTACTTGGTATTTAAACAAGGTGTTTTGGTTCAGAGGTTCTGTTTTTCTTATCAGTGGATACTCAGCTCTGTCACATTACTAAACTTTTGGGAATAACAATTCTGTGCCTGAAGTTAATAGTAAGGTTTCTGAGAACATGAGTTGCGTAACCTGAGAAACTCTTACGAGGTTTTGTTTGTTTGCACAAAGATAATTCATAGGGACTAAAAGCTTTCCTCTACAGATAACTGAAAAGTATTTTTTATAGAGCATTTAGATGATTTAAAGTATCTCCTTATTTTGAGGCAATTCACTGTTGAACTTTGTTACTGGAGTCAGTGAGGAATCATTTTAATTTACCACTTTTACATAGGTAGATGTCTATAAAAGAGAACCTTTATTACTTTATCTTTCTTTTATCAAGTATACTGCTGAAGATGAAGCACCTGAGAAGTAGTCACGTATGTTTCTCATTCTTGTAGTCATTCTCATTTAGTGTATTTCGTTGAAGTATATTAAGAGAAAGATAATAGCAGAAGTGAGAATATTTGGCCACTATTGTGTTTGGGCTTGCAACTTATATTTGAGCTTTTGTTTATGTGCGATGCTATAGTAAGTTTGCTTGAAATGTTACTGAGTCCTGCACAATGTGGTCATTACCTCAGGATGTGCTGGAGTATTATGACAGGGTTATTCCTTCTCTTCAGCTTCTGAGTGAATCTGGCAGGAGTCCCTGGGCTCTTGGGGGTTTTTGACCCTAGAGGGCAGCAGAAACAGGAAGATCTCAAGCCGTGATTCCAGCTGACTGTCACATGTTACTCCAGGCTGACTATAAATACTCTTCCAGTTAGTTTTTTCTTCACTGGAATCCCTAGAGACCTGCTGGAGTCTTACTTCTATTGGTTTTCATTCTTGGGTTGACGTGCTTTCTGCCCCAGAATCGCCAATGCCTTCAAGTCTAAATGGTAGTATAAATGTTTTACTTGATATTCGTTTTAGTAGTATAAAAGTCCATTTTCTTCGAATTTGTTGCAAGGTTGGTGTTATAGAGCATTTAACAAATGTAATTCTGTGTATATTGCAGATGGTCACTCAAATCTAAGGTGTGTCTCAAATGGATGAAATTAACAATGTTGTTGAATTGTATGCAGTCTTGCTAGGGATTTGTGTTTAAAGACATAGCTGTTCATATTATGTATGGCTGAAGTCCTTCTTTTACTAATGTGAAAGTTCATTTGTCTAGAGGAAGGAAAAGATGGTTACTCTTTGCTACAAAAAATTCGCAGAAGGCTGCTGCAGTTACTGATGTGAACTTTGCTTTTTGTCTGTGCCCCCAGAGGAGTAAGGCTTTTTTAAATTTCATTTATTCTAGATTTTGTCATAAGATAATTTTGTTTTCTACTTCTTTTCTAGCTGATCCATTTGACCCATTCACAATGTCATCAAGTACAGAGAATCAAGCCCTCTCTGGTCCAGACCTCTTTGGGGACTTCCTTAAGCCAACCTCAACATCTGCAGCTAATACAGTTCCTTCCACACAGAGTTCACTTCCTCCCTCTTCCAGCTCAGATTTCTTAAATTTAGGTAAGTGAGTGTGCTTCTTGTGTTCTGTTTCTCAACAGTTTCTTCTCTTCTGTGCATTTGTCTTTCAGCTTAGTCAAGGTGGATTAGTGTCTTAATAGATCCACTTCTTGTGATTGCTGTTTTAATTAGCTTTGTATCCTGGAAGTGCAAATACAAATTTGCCAAGAAGAAGTGTTTCCTGTATAATGTCACTCTATTATTTATGATGTGAGAGGATTTCTGCTATTGCTAACTATATGTTAAATGATGGAGTTTCCTCTCAGTGGTCTTAGAACTGAGGGTACATAAACATCTGCAAACTTACTTTATAGATGACGGTGTGCTATGTTGACTGTATTCAGATTTTAAAGACTTTCTTGGAAACCTTGGAAAAGAAATGAGCAAATCAAGTTATAATACAGCCATTTCTTAAAGTGTGAGCTGAGGCTAGCTTGCACCTTCTTGACCTGAATGCATTCTGGTAATATACTTACAAAGCACATTATGTAATACTCTAATCTTATTTGTTTCATTTCTCTGATGTATTCTTGGCGAAGCCTTTTCCTCATGCATGTATTTTAAAGTCTATTAATCTTGAAACAAAAAACTTTGTGATATGTTTAGTCTTCTTATCATTCTTTAAAGAGAAACACACTTGGAAAAATGGTGGGGTGGTAGAACCACTAGTGTTAGAGCTTTTTAAAATATGTCTTTGAAAGAAAAGCATGGGTCCTCTCCATAGGAATATGAATTGTGGTCAGTCTGTAACAGCTCTTCCCTGCTGCTCTCTCATTGCCCTCTTTCTGTATAGGTCCTTCCCACAGGATACAGGAGACAGGATACAGTCTCCTAAGAACATGCATCTCTGTAGGGTACAGTCCTTTAGGAAGAGATTGCTACAGGGATGTGGTTCTCCCAGGTGATGCAGCTCCTGCCAGGAGCATGCTGCTGTGTGGGCTGCTCTCCCTGGGTTGTGGCTTCATCCAGGACATGTCCACCTGTGTAGGGTCCTCCACAGGCTGCAGTGTGAATATTTGTTCTCCTGTCATCTTTTCCATGTGTTGGAGGGGAATCTCTACTCTGGCATCTGGAGTACCTCCTCCAATTCATTTTCCACTGACCTTGATGTCTACAAGGCTGTTTCTCTCACACTTCTGTCCCTCCCTTACAGCTGCTGTGCAGCATTTTTTGCCTTTTCTAACATATTTTCCCAAAGATGCCACCATGTAGTTTGGGGGGGCTCAGCTGTGGCCTGTGGTGAGTCTGTTGGAGCTGGGTCTGTCCAACACAGAGAAGCCCAGACCTCTCCTCACACAGGCTCCTACTTAGAACTCCTACTGCCCATGTAGCTGGGAATGGTGGCATCACACACCTTATCCTGAATCCAGAGTGATTTCTTCCCAGACCTTATTGCATGCAATTTTGACTTGCCCCTCCTTGTTTAGCAGTTGCTCTAGTTGATCCTGCCTCTGAGTGATGCAGTCTGAGCGTTAGCTACAGATGAACTGTACAGAAATGGGATAGAAAAAAATGCAATATTTCTCTCACTGAGAGGAGGGCTTCTTCTTTGAAATAAAAGGCTATCCAGCTGATTGCCCTCGCTACCATGTGATTAATCATTATATTCCAGCTGTGGTTGATTCTGCTGGGAAGATTCCACTTGCTGCCTCCTTTGCAGTGTTTTTATTCTGTCCTGTAGATAGTAACAGCCATATGTTTTAGTTGTATACTTGTATAGTTGCCAGTTTTCTGCCCCTATTGCTGTCACTGTGTGGGGTTACCAAACAGGATAGTTTTTTTGCTTAATAGAAGATTTGATCAATACTGCTCTGTGGAGCATTATCTCCAGCAGATTCTGCACCTGGGATGGGACAACCCTGGATTTACAGACAGACTGGGGGGGAATGAGACGCTGGAGCAGAGTGCCATGGAAAGGGCCCTCAGGATCCTGGTCGATGGCAAGTTGAACATGAGTCAGCAGTGCCCTGGCAGCCAGGAGGGCCAACCCTGTCCTGGGGAGCATCAGGCACAGCATCGCCAGCCGGGCAAGGGAGGGGATTGTCCCCCTCTGCTCTGCACTGGGGCAGCCTCACCTCAAGTGCTGAGAGCAGTTTTGGGAGCCACAATATAAAAAATGACATTAAGCCATTAGAGAGTGTCCAAAGGAGGGCAATGAGGATAGTGAAGGGCCTTGAAGGGAAGCCACATGAGGAGTGGCTGTGGTCACTTGGTCTTTTCAGGCTGGAAAGGAGGAGACTGAGGCCTCATTGCAGTCTACAACTTCCTTGTGAGGGAAAGAGGGCAGGCAGGCACTGAACTCTTCTTTGTGGTGACCAGTGACAGGACCGGAGGGAATGGCCTGAAGTTGTGTAGGCTGGATATCAGGAAAAGGTTTTTCTCCCAGAGGCTGGTTAGGCACTGGAACAGGCTCCCCAGGGAAGTGGTCACAGCACCAAGCCTGACAGAGTTCCAGAAGCATTTGGAAAACACTCTCAGACATGTGGTGTGATTCTTGGGGCTGGCCTGTGCAGAGGCAGGAGCTGAACTCAATGATCCTTTTGGTTCCCTTCCAACTCAGGATATTTTATGATCTCAGCCAAAATCTAACTCACTTGAGAGACAGAGACCTCTGGAGATTATCTAGTTGATGTGCTCAAAGCAGACTGTTCACAGCCATGTCCTTGCTGATTTTTGGTATTTCCAAGGATGTAAACTCTACAGCTGGGCAACCTGTGCCAGTGTTGGAGTGATCTTAGAGGGAGAAAAAGTATTTTTAATGGAGTTTCCTGTGTTTCAGTTTGTGCCCATTGCCTCTTGTCCTTCTGCTGGGCAACGCTGAGAAGAGTGTTTCAATCTTTTTTTCTTTCTTCACATTAAGTATTTTCACACATTTATAAGATTGTTCCCAGTTCTTTTCCCCAAGTTAAATAGAACAGAACCCTCGTATCAGAGAGGAGACAGAAACCCCTTTTATGTATTAAATTCAAGTTGGAAAAATAACAAAAATGTGGGTTTATGTCTACTAAATATTTATTTGCAACCTTAAGGAGACCACCATCAAAGTTCAGCTGTTATTAACATTTGAGCAAGTACAGAAGAGAAAGGAATATTTCTGCATCTGACTTCAGTGCTTATTGTTTTATGCTTACTCTTTCTGATTTTGGTTGATAGCGTGCACCGTGGTAAATGCATTAGGATACTTGGTATTTTAATGTAATTTCTGGAGCTTTCTGTCAACATAGGGAAAAGATACTTAAAATGTATGCATTTTCTCTTCAGCCTGCTGTTTTATAGTGATTTCCCAATACTTCTCTATTGCTATGTATCTTTAAAAAATCTATTGAAGTGAAGGAACTGGGGTAACATTTTATGCTCCTTTACATTTATCTTTCAAATGAGAGCTTTTATCTGTGTTTAGCTGAAATGATGTATGTATTTGAGCCTTGAGTATTCTATCCAGTTACAGGTATGAATTTTATGAAGTAGGTTAGAAATATTAATAGTTGTATTGCTTTTAATATGAATTTCTGATCACTAGTAACTGGAGAAGAAAGGACAAATGAGAACATGTTCTCAAATGACATAGTTGGAAGAATTGTGTTAGGTGAGCAGAAAGAAGTGCAAACATGAGGTCATTAAAGTGAGAAAAAATTCTAAACTAAAAATAAATTAGAAGTAATGGCAGTGACCATTCAAAATAAGCTGCAGTAGTGAGATTTGATGATTCTACTGTTGGAGCAGTAGTAAGTGTCTAGAATCAAATTTTAGTGATGGATAAGCTTTCTTTTTTAGTAAATGATTACTAAACTGCTATAGATACCTGGAGAAAAGCTGTTCCAGTGAACACAAGTTCAAGACTTAGAATTTTAGCCCTGTATTTCTCAAATGTGGCTTGAAATTTGAAATCATAGGAGTTTTAACATGAAAGACAGTACTTACACAAATCTGATGTCTTAAGGCCTTCTGTCCTGTAATGGGAAAATGTTGTGCTATTGCTTCTCACCAGCTGTGTATTAACAAGGTAACTTAGTTTTCTTTTGGATTTTTCCGGTAGCAGGCCATCTTTAATGCAGGTTGAGTCAGGAATGTATTTCCCTCAAAGACAGCAGGAGATTTGGAAGGTGATCAAAAGAAACCTGAGTGATCAGTGTAGTTTTCTCCTGAGTAGAAGTTAGTTTCTGTGTCAACCTGAGTTCTCAGACAGGCTTTAGACAAGGTTAAAAAAACCTTGCATCATACTAAAGCAGCCTCTTAGTTCACAGAAGATCCTGTTGTCCTCTGTGATTAAAGGATTTCCTGACATGACAAGTTAAATAAAGAAAACCTTAAGTGAAATTGTGTGTAGGATATAGTAAAATGCAGGTCTCTTATTTTGGGAAGCTGGAAAGCATGATCTTACTACCACCAACTTATACTTGCATCTTAGCTTGGTTTGAGAAGTGTTAGTAAAGAACATAGTTCTGTGCCCTGACTTCCAATGGTTTATTGTTGTATGGTTAAAGGTTATCAATATGCATATTAAAAAACTTAAGGGACAACTAGGTATGGATCTGCATGCCCGTGATCTTAATTGATTCCATTTTTGAATATTAAGCTGTGGTTTATGTTTTAGCATTTCCTTAGATCTTCTGCTCCTTTACATTAATATGTCTGTATGAACTCCAGTGTGCCAGTTAAAAAAATAGGGATTCAGTATGCGGTCTCATCATACCTCTTCAGAATATGGAGAAGTCAGAGTATTGTGTTGATAACACCATTTCTTGATGTTAAAATCTGACATAATGCTGGAGTTGGAGAATTAAAGACAAGATGGTGTAAGAATAAACGGTTTCAGGAGGACTATGTCATTTGTTCAGTATATTGCACATTGCATTGTTTCAGATTTTTCTGGTAAAAGTGTAGTGGATGTATGAGCTCTTATTATTAATAGTGAATTTACTGCTGTATGTAGCAATAGGCTACTTCCTGCTTAGTTCAGGGTGGGGGAGGCGATGAACTTGACTTCTCTTAAGCCAGCAGTTACAAAAGAGCTGATTCGCATAGTGTGTTCTCAATCCTTCAAATGCATTCAGCTGTAGTTTAATTCATTCTTATTTCTCTCAACTTGTTTTCAGAATAGTTAATCTCATATGTTGTTAATTTTCTTATGCCCCTGTAAAAAGACTTTTAATAGCAGAGATTATAAGACAAAATAATTTCTAGCCTAAAAATCAATATAAATATTAATTCAAGGCTCACTTAACTTTTGGGAGTGGCATATAATATAGCAAAGTCCCAAACTGACAAATAGGTGCTGGTTTATAGACAGTGACACTGCTGTGTAGCAGATAGCCAGAGTCTTGAGTATTGAGGCAAATATGTACTGTTCCTCCCGTGGTTTCAGAGGCAGGAGGATGAAGCTTGGGTCTGGAGAAAGGGCTGGAGATGGTGGGTACTTCTTGCATTTTATTCTGATGTTTTCCTTCACATGCAGCAGAGAATACTGTGGAAATACAGGCTTTCGGCAGATATTTGTTGCACAGTATTCAATGTGCTCACTTTGCAGCTGTAAGATCTAATTATAAATGGTATTAGTAGATTGAGGTAGTAGAGGGGGTATTTAATTTGCTTCTAATTATTTCCTTAATTAAGAGGATTTGACATCAATATTCAGAATGTAAAGTTGAGAAGCTGAGAGAAGCGAAAGGCTGTGATGCAGTAGTTGAAACATTCAAAGCCTCAAAGTGTCACTGCTTTTGTAAGGATGGCTGGGTTAACTTTCTAAACCCTATGTCTATGAAATGTCTTAGAGCACCACTGAATGTATTGGTTTTACTGAAACACCACCTCGCCCTGTAAAACTGACTGTTGTTGTAGCATTGAAGTAGGGGTTACATTCAAAAGTTGTCCTGCTTCACTGTGAGTCTCGACAAGCTGGGCTCAAGGAGAATGCTCAGAGCTGGCATGCAGCTTTGAGTGTTCCATACCTAGCACATCTCATTCTGTGCACGATTCACCTCATACTGCGTGAGTCAGTGGGGAGTCATTTGCAAGTGTCAGGGATGGCAGTTACACCCTTAGGTGGGATGCGACATTTTCAAGGAGTTAGTGGAAGCACCTTTGCATCCTTTTAAATATGACTTCTTCATTGTCTGTTACTTAGATGGCATGGTGGTTTTCTTTCGTATATAGAAAAGTGGTTTTTATCCATGGAGCTAGAGATTCTTAACCTTTCCCCAGAAGAAATCACTCTTCCTGTATCCTGCTCTTTAGGTGCATGCATTCATTAATGTATCACACTTAAAAGGGTGTGTTAGTTGGCCAAGAGGCCCGTTTGTCACAAGAGGCCTGGGTTAAGCAAACCTGTAATTTGAAGTGAGCTGGCTTCACCTGGGTAGCACCCAGACTGCTGAGTGATAAAAAGCACCATTTGTGGAGCACTGCTGCTTTCTGCTTACCTGCTGTGTTGTCAGGAACAGCAGCATGCCCTAAATCCATGGCTCAGCTAGTCCTTTTGCTCAGGAGACCTAAGCTGTTGAATTAATAGTATTTCCAGTGCATGAAAATATCTTATCTATGAAGTTTGTGGGATGTTTTAAAATAGAAACTAAGGAATGCCAGTGGTAAAATCCTTCTCAGTCTTGTTTAAGACTATACAGCTGTTACTGAGAAATTTAAGCAAGCTGTGTAGCTGACCATTGTAGCTGACTATGTGGTACACATTCTGTTGATATCGGCAAAATATCCATTATTGTGATAGTTTTCTTAAATATAAAAACATTTCTTTTTTTTTCTTCTGTAGGCAATTTGACACCAGAGCCACCTAAAATATCATCTTCTACAAGCCATCCAGATCTCTTAAGTGGATGGGATTCTTGGGCAGATTCCTCAACAACCAGCAGTGTAGTGTCACCACAGCTGAAGCCTGTTTGTGAAGGTATTATGATATTAAATTTTTCCATTAGAGGAATTCTCCAGACTTGGTCAGTTTAATCACCTGAAACTGCTGAACATGTCTTCATGCATTTTTGCTCTGTTGTTTAAATGCTTCTTTAGTAAGGCACTTGTAGAGCTTTTCAGATTTAAGTTCAAGACACAGGAATTAAATAGTTTCAATTCTCTATAGTAATCGTGATTCTTCTCTTGGGAAAAGATGTTGTGAAGCAGAATGCTGGGGACATTTGCATGAGGTGTTGTGGAAATATTACTTTTATTAGTTTCCAAATAGACCAGGTCGGTGTTGTCTTCTCATTATACAGGCCAAGCTTTTACCACCGGAAGCCAGTCAAGTGTGTCTTCAGGTCTGTCTTTCAGCCAGGCAAAATCTCAGAACTTTGATCCTTTTGCTGATCTTGCCAATCTTGGATCTGGTCTTCCAGGTAAGATCTTACTTTTGATAGACTATACTTAATGCCTCTGGTGGTTGGCTTGCTTCTTGTACCAATAAATGTTATTGATAGCCTATAAGGAAAGTGTTTTCTTTTAATTGTTAACAACCAGCTTGAGGTATTTGCTGAGAGCTGGTAAGTAACAAGAAAAGATTGAATCTTACAGCTATTGTGTGAAACATCCAGAATAATATCTCAGGAGATAACCACAACTGTGATATAGAAACTGACACTGAGTGTCCGTGAGCGACTCCTCTGGGAGAGGATATGCAGCGTCTTTCCCTGCTAGTCCTTGCCTATTTGGAGTTGCCAAGACAACTCAGTTGCATGGGTCTGGAGATCGGCGTCTGAGGCTGATCCCTCGTATGAGGAGAGTCACTCGGACTCGCTCGGTGGCAGGAGCGTGCGTCCCGAAGGCAAAGAACCGGGAAGGGTCTCTCGTATGGTTTCCAAAGGAGTTTATTCCTGAGAAGGGTCCAGGGACGAAAGACCCAGAACAAGGGGGTGCAAGGGTTTATAACTGGAGCGAGAAAGGGGAGGGGAAAGGGAAGACAGCCATTGGGGTAAGGGAAGGAAGGGGTAACATGTAACATAGAACCAATGGGATGGGT
Organism: Ptilonorhynchus violaceus; assembly: GCA_013397565.1. Taxonomy (NCBI): domain Eukaryota; kingdom Metazoa; phylum Chordata; class Aves; order Passeriformes; family Ptilonorhynchidae; genus Ptilonorhynchus; species Ptilonorhynchus violaceus. Next base: position 69,561 of record VZRJ01001657.1, read on the forward strand.
AAGGAGGCGGGAGTTACCACAGGGAGCCAACAGTGAACCGAATAACACAGAACTTTCTAGCCAAGGGAGGTGGTTTAGGCCGAGGTGCCGCCCTCGGATCTGCCCTCATCTATCCATTGGAGGGCCAGCACCTGATGGGCACCTGGCTGCCACAGCCCGGAGGTGGGCTGGGCCACCACTACAAGAAACAGTAGAAATAATTAATGCTTCACAATCTAGTTGAGATGGTAATAGAAACCAGGAGTTGCTGATTCGGTAACTGAGCATGAGGTTTCTTACCTAGCGTCAGTTAATACTGTTCTTGCAGGATTTAAGATGAAAGCTCGATTAAATTAGTTAAATTTGGTAGTTCCAAAGTGACAGTTGTTTTTCTGATACGTCAGTACTTTCGTTTGAATTCGGTAGACCTTCATAGCTCTGCTGCTCACATCTATCATGTGTGTAAGATGAGCACAAATCAAGCCCATACATATACACTGAAAGCATTATGAACATTTGGCAGTTTGCAGTGGTGGGTACAAGGAAGTATGGCAGATAAGACACATTGCAGAGTAACTCTTGTTCCAGGATGTTTCATTGGCCTGAAATTCAGGAATTAGCCCTGCAGCATTCTCAAAAGAGCTGGAAAAATGAAGGGCAATGAAAAGAGATGAGGTCCCACATCACCATAACAAATGTGACCAGCTACCCAGAGTACAAGGAATGATTCAGAACAGCTTAGTATTGCTGAATTGCAGCAATGTGTTTTTCCCTTAGCTTGGAGCTGATGGAGGTTTTACTCTGTTGCCTTGGCAGTTAGCATTGTGTATTGAATTGAGTACCGGTGGAATTATCTTATAGAAATACTAGGTAACATGCAGTGTTTGACCTCTTGATGTTGCTTGTGCATAATCACTGCAAAATTCTGGTGTTGAAGCAGTACCAATGAGGATGCTTTGCAGTAAACAATTTACAAAACTTTCTGGTTTAATAATTCAGGTTAATATAGACTTGTTAAATCTACAGATAGTGTGACAGTAGAAAAGTCAGTTTATCTTTGACTTGAAGATGCGGCTATAGCACACACTGAATCCAATGAAAGAAATTGAACTGATTTTAGCAGGACTTAAGTTAATTCATTAGTCTTTCAGTAGGAAAAATGACTGCATAAAAAGTAGCCAGATATCTGTGTCCTAGTTAACATTCTCAGGCTTGAAATGAATTTTCAAGGCATCACAAGAACTGGAATTCAGACTGAGTGTTGTATTTTTCATAGGAATTTTTTGGCTTCTACATGCAAGTCATTGTTCTGGAAGAAAATTTTTAAGAGTGCAAGCTGCTTAAATATGAATGCTATATAAACCCAAAGGAAACAGTAGCTAAAAGTAGTTAATAGTAGTGTATTAGGGTAGTGGTAGGATATCAGTAGTGTTCTGTGCTGGTTTGTGTTATCATACTCTTCTTTAGGAATGGTCTTGTATCAGAAAGTAGGAGTGTGGTGTTGAAATATTTCGGTGAACAATGAGGCATTGACTTGTCCTACAGGAAGAATTTGTTGACGTTGAAGACTGGAATAACAAATGTAGGATGCTTTGAAAGAATAGGAGAAAGAGAGAATTTTTCAGTATGCGGGGTTATTTACTCTGACTAGTGACAGATTTTTTTTTTTTCCTGTAAATTTCACAAGTTGCCCATGACTGAAGACTGAGTTGACTGCAGTTGAGTGCTTTCATGAAAAAACAGTGCATGCCTAGATTTTATTAGGTGTTACATTGCAGTACTGGGTTTTATCAGGTGTGGTATTTCAAGATATAGTATGGCATCTTGTACATGGCCCTGGCAAGACACGCTCTTGTGAAAGTTTGAACTAAGAGCAGCAGCTACAAAACAGAGGTATCAGGAGAGCTGAAGTGTGAGGAGCCATTTTTGAAAGAGCAAACCAAGTTTACCTGTGTATACCCTGACGAACTTGGCTTATACCACAGCAGGGTGGTTACAGCAGTATCTTCTGCAGGCTGCAGTGCCTTTCTTACTCATGTGCAATATTCCCTTTGAATGCTGCTGTAGAATAATCTTCTCATCTTTCTTAAACAGTAGTGCAAGAAATCACTAGAGACTTCGAAAGCATTCATTTGAAAATTTTCTCAGTTTGTTACCTTTTTTTGTAATTAGTTATTTATTGTGCTCTGCATATTAGCAGAAGTATAATTAAGTGGGAGGCAGAACTACTGTCATGGCCAAGTTATCTCCTGGCCTGACACATGCCAGACCCTTCAGATAAGAGTGGATGTTTCTGCTAAAACTGATGGTTGAGACCTTGAGTTGTACGAGAAGACTTTCAGCAATGCTTCTAGCTCCTGCTGTCCAAGTTACTTGTTAATGAGACTCTTAAATTCATTTTACCCACACTCTCCTGTTACATTTTCTCTTTTATAGTGGTATCACTGTGAGCTATGTGGTTATATATCAAGACCAAGCTGTCTTACTTCTTTTAAACAGGTGAAGGCACTGAACTGAACAACTAACTTTGTATTTATTGTTAGGTTCATCCACTGGTGGACTCTTGGGTGGTGGATTTAGTCAGAAGACTGCTCCATCTCAGAAGCTGGGAAATCAGTGGCAGAAATCCCCCAAACCACCAAGTACTTCATGGCAGTCCCAGACTAAGGCCAGCACAGCAGCTAAGCCCAACTACACAGTAAACTTGAGTGTTATTGGAGGACGAGAAGAAAGAGGAGTCAGAGCCCCAAGCTTCGGTGAGTTTTCTGAATGTATTACTTGTAATGTTCCATGTGAAGTTAGTTGGGTGTGCTGTTACCTGCAGAAGGTCTTCTACCTTCGTATTTTTATTTACATTTAGGTTGTGTCTAGTAGAAAACAGAAGAACACTTGGCAGATCTGGTATCCTGCTTTTCCAAAGCTATCACAGTATATAACAGACAAGCTGATGATGGCACAAGTATATGTGAATTTGAGCACATAGTCTCAACGCTCTATTCACTCACCCACATGGGTACTGGTTTTGTATCACTGGGTTTAGAAAGGTAAATTTGACCTATCCATGGAGAGATGGTTGATAATGTTGCTTCATGTTAGTCTGTTTGTGATACACAGGTAAAGGGATGCAGTGTTTTTCCTAGCTGAAGAGTAGTAGCTAGTCTTGAGAAAGATTGAAATTAAACTTACTGGAAATTCTTGTGTTTCAAAGAGATATGGGAACAGGACCAGGTGGAATCATACAGTCCTTTAAGATGTTCCAAATGGACAGGCAAATCTAGAGTTCTAGGGGCAGATATGGCCTCTTCTGTATGAACTTTCTTGGAAAACTTTATTTTCTGGTGTCTTGGTTATTAGGATTATGCTTCCCTTAAACTGGCATATAAGTGAACAGCAGGTATTTCTTTAAGTTGAAATGGTTCTATTGATCCATATGTGGAAAGAAGTTTCAGGATGGAGAGGCAGCGGACATAAGCTGCAGCACAGGAAAGTCTGTAGAACGAGGCCAAAAAATCAATTGGCACGGTGAAATGCTGAAACAGGGTGTTGTGATTCCTCTCTCTTGAAAACAGATGGACCTGAACTGGACAAGGACCTAACACATGTACCTAGTTGTTCCTGCTTTGAGTGGGGATTGGACTTCATAACATCCATAGGCCTCTTCAGAATTCAGTTATTCTACAGTTCTCTAAAATTTGTTCGTTCTGTAATGAATATTCATGTTGGTATTTTATCCCTTCATTATTCTGTATAAGTTTCAACATTATTTGGACGTTGACTACATGCTTTCAACTAGAGTATTGAGTATATGGTTACTTGAAAAACTGCTGCATAGCATTTAGAACTAATTCGCAGTGGAAAAACGGAGTGATTTCAAAAATCGTGGATAGATGTGTGCTCCCTCAAATCGACTCCATTTTTTTAAAAAAGAAGACATGCAAGTGTTAAGTCAGAGATTAGCATGTGGGGTTGTCTGTTCTGGAAAGTTTGTTAATGGTCCCTTTTACTTTTTCTGTTAATCTTGTGGTGTTTATTGTCACTGAAGGATATTTATCATGATAATGATACATGCCATCCAGGTGTATCTAATGTATTTCCCCTGTTAATGTATTCTCTTATGGAACTTTTCACTTCATGTTTTTTTCTCCTTTCATAGGTCAAAAGCCTAAAGTTTCAGAAAATGACTTTCAGGATCTCTTATCTAATCAAGGATTTTCGGCGAAATCTGATAAAAAGGGACCAAAGACAATTGCTGAGATGAGAAAACAAGAGATGTCTAAAGATATGGACCCCTTGAAACTCAAGGTTTGTTTAACAGTGATTTTGATTTAAGTGAAAATCTGATCTTAGAACTGCTTAGAACTGCTGATAACAGAGCAGAAAGGTACAATGACTAACAGAGAAACTAATGGTCATGGTTTAGAAAAGATGGATTTAGCTGATAATACGAAAATATGCTTTAAAAATGAGGCATGTGAGAATAGCTGTCTTCAGGGTAACCATGTGCTTTCATTTACTGGTTAACAGGTGCTCCTGCTGTCCTATGAAATTACTACAAGATGCAATTCTGGAGATAGGCTGTATAACTAGTTTGGGAGGTGTTACTTGCTGTTCAGATTTTTCTAGTCATTGATAACTTCACATGTTAATATATCCTCAGTTTTGTAGTCTTCATGGTGCTTTAGAAAAGTTTGTAAAAGAACTTTGGAGGGATGCTGAAATTTGTTTTCTCAAAGTGCTATGCTTGTAGAGAGAGTGTACAGCTTGCATGGGTAGCTTTTAACACAAATCACCACAAATGGAAATAAGTACAGATTTTTAGTTACCATTCTCATTGGTGATGGAGGGCAGAGATTTTCTTACTATGTAAGTGTTCAGTGAAAATACTATCTCTATATCAGGGCTTGAATATTGCTGTTAAAGTCTGAAATGGCCAGGTACTCTAATTGGCTTTGGTAGCATCTCAAAGAACACTTCAGTTCGTGCACGTCTACAGGTTGATTAAGCAAACATTAAGTATTAATAGACATGATCTTCTGTAAAAAGCTGGTAGAAAAGAAGTTTTGAAATATATTGATGCTTTTGTACAAATCAAGTATGAGTTTTAGTAAATTAATCTTGTGTGTGCCCTGACAGGGACAAGATAAATGTAATATCTAATTTTAACAGATGCTTTTAATGACTCTTGTCAATTCCATTGCCATTAATTTCACAGAGGTTTGTAACATGTAACTATCTCAGTCATTTCTCTTGCAATGACTGAACTTCTGCAACAAACTAGTAATAGTGATCTATTCCCTAGTGGTAGATGCAAAATATCACTTTCGTGTGGCTAAGACAGTTGAATTTGGGGAGTGAGTGCAGTAGGATAACTGTACTTGAGTCTTAATCATATAGTCTTGCAGAGAGTGTAGATTGTCTGTAGATAGGCTGAGAATGCTTACAGTGCTGCATTCAGTTCTATATATTATGGTTTTCCCAGATTCTTGAATGGATTGAAGGAAAGGAGAGAAATATCAGAGCATTGATATCCACTCTTCATACAGTGCTTTGGGAAGGGGAAAATAAGTGGAAACCAGTCAGCATGGCAGATTTAGTAACTCCTGAACAAGTAAAGAAGTACTACAGGAGAGCAGTGCTTGTGGTTCATCCAGATAAGGTGAGTGTGTTCCTCTGATGTTCTTTACTTTAGAAGGAATACGAACTGCTTTTACCACACCATACTTGTCACTGGCAAATGCCTTGCCTCTCAATCAGCACCCTAGGTGCTCTTCACTTTGCTTCCATTGTCTTCTGAATGTGGTGTCCAACTGCATTCAGGTAGTACAGGATTATTCTTGTCATCCTGACACAGCACAGAATTCAACAGAAAAGTGTTAACAAATAAAAGATAATGTGGAGGTTCTACTGAGCACTGAAGTCAGTCATGCTGGGATCTGACTGACAGCTGGCAGATTTAATGCTGCAGTGGAATCCATTTTATTTCTGTGAGCTGATACTTCAAATCCTTCAGAACTGCTATGGAGACTGAGAGGCTGCCACAGCAAAACTGGTAGGAAAAACCTGCTGAACCTCATTTACTAAACCATTTTTACTTGAAAAAGTAAACTCACTAGAATAAACAAATTATCAGATGAAAAATACTTGATGAATATTATATTGCAGTTGTCTTTTTAAAATATTTAGTGCATTCCATTGTTTGTTAGTCCCCCAGTATATGAAGGTAGCTTCTTGTTTTGACACAAATAGATAGATATAAAGATAAGCATTGGATGTATCTGGTTTGAATTTTCAGGTTTGCCTTCACTGGTGGTTTAGTGGGCCATAGTATAAATCCTATCTTGTCTTGTGTCCATAACAGAAAAAACAAGACATTCTTTGTTTTTTTAGTCCCCTCTGTCCTTCAGTGTTCTTGGCCATGTGACTTCCTCCAACTTAGTGGTGGTTTTTTAGGTGTTTTCTGTAAACCCCTTAATGCATCAGTGTCAGAACACAGCTGTCTTTTAAGGCATATTCATCTTCCTTGTTCTTTTTTTCTGCTACTTACCTGTTAAAGCACTCTCTAAAAGGGTCAATAAAGTACTGCAGCTGGCAAAAGCCAAGCAGCAGGAGAGGACAAAGGATACTGGAGAGGGCTCTGAGGCTTCCCTTTTATGTTGGAGAGAACTGTCTTTTGGTACTGGATCTTTATTAACCACAAGGGTTGGATTGTGTTGGCCCGGAGTCCGGGCTGCTGTGAAACAGGCAGGGAATCAGGAGCATGCTATCTTTGAGTACGGAAGCAAACACACAGGAAGTGCTATGTCAGTCATGTTGAGCCTTAACATCATTCACAACCAGTAATAGATTTTTCTCCAGGGAATTCCATCTAAAAGGAGTTGTCTTAAATTGTGCTCAAATTTTATCCTTGTACGCTACTGCAAGATCTCTCAGGAAGCAATTCCAAAAATTACTTAACTTGATCATTAAGTAATAATAACTAAAACTATTTATGAAAAGAACACCTTTATAAACTGTTTTTAGCTAAGTTTCAGTTATTTATGAATAGAAGGTAATGTAAAGAAACCAAGGATTTGGATTTGTTTAAAATACTCATGGCAAGCTTTGGATAAGGTTGGAGAGAGTTCTGTGTCTGCAAAATTATATTCATAAAGCAGTCTATAGTTCTTGAATAAGAGAGCAAATATGAAAGGGGTGGGATCTTTTCTAAGTGACCTAATTCCTAATATTTTTATGCTTATGATACGTTCTGTTTCTTTCCAGGCCACAGGACAACCGTATGAGCAATATGCCAAAATGATCTTCATGGAATTGAATGATGCATGGTCAGAGTTCGAAAACCAGGGATCAAAGTCCCTTTTCTGAAACTTCACCTCTCACAGAACTGCTTCCAGAAACTGGAGCTGAGCATTGTTATGACTTTATTGCGCCTAAGATTCATGAAGCTCTTCTCCATGATTTCAGCACAGTTTCTAGTCATGCACTTATATGTGGGGATGTATTTTGTAAGATGTAGAGTACAAAGCATTACATAGATGCATTAAGAAAAAAAGCTGCTGAGTACCTGTAGAAATCACAGTCTGGGAGTAAAGGTTTGTCTTCAGTTTTATATATGAAAAATAGAATTTTAATGAAGCTAAATAATTTCTCATAGAATAGTATTAGTTATAAATCATTCCAACTTAATTGACCTTTGCCGTACCTCTACCTTCCCAGATTTGTCTGTTACTTTGAGTAGTTTTTGTGATTCAATTTTGATATTTGGTGCCTGTCGCCTTCTTCTAAGTGCTTTAGTTAGCAGCAGTGAATTTGCTTGGCTTATCTGAAACCTAAGGGTGTATATTTTCATCTGTATTTTATATAATCAGTCTGATAATCATTCTGTAAATAATGTTTTCTGGTAATATGTGTTCCTTACAATAGAATAACAGTTGTTTAGCCAAAAGACACCAGATATGGGAAAGCCAGACAGGGTTGTTATCGAATTTTTTAAAATTTTTTTTTTTACATATCATGAATCTAAAAAGAAATTTTGACTTTAAGGTCTGCATGTTCCCACTGTTTTGTTATTTATTGTTAACCTTTGGAAGGCAGTACCTGTGCTTACTTTCCTAGTTCTTTAAATGGTGTCTCTAGCTTCTGATTTCAGTGGAATGTTCCTTTCATTGCACTTCAGATACTCTGATAGAAACAAAGTTGTTCTGAAACTTGAAATGTAAGCACAAACCTTTTACTGTGCTTTGATTTGTCTGAGTATTAAATCACTCATTATCATCTGGAGAGCATTTAAAGTACTTTAACACATTTTGCTGCGTGTTTGAACTTCTGTATTTTTGAGATACGCATGGCATCAGTGTATGTGAAAACATGGTGTGTATTGGTACGCTGTTGCATTTCTGCTCACCCATCTTCCTTGCACTGCTTAGTGCAAGATGAGTAGAGACACAGCTTGATGACAAAACTTGCCATGTTTTCTCATCCCTGTTCAGAAGGCACTTTTTCACTAGTGCTGGGATGGATGAGTGCAAATGACCAATGACTGTTATACTCTGTGTAATAACAAAATGCAATTTTCATATCAAGTTTGAAAATGTTGAAAATTAGTGTTGGGGTATTAAATCTTCAGCAGCAGTCTCTTGATAAAGTACAGTTGGGCATTCAAGGGGATATTTTGATCACTTGCCTTTTTATACATTTTGCATGCTTAACTGAGAGGGAAGCTGTATTGTTAGCAGAAGTAACTGTTCAGCTGAACAACATCTAAACAGGAAACATGAGGTTCTAATGCCACCTGAACAGTTTGTTGGATGAGATTTTCCACTGCTGCACCAGCCTGAGAGCTGATGGGTTAGAGACTGCTGAACACTTGCAATTTCTAGTCTCTAACTCTGATATAACACAATTACTTATTAACCTCTGATCAAAGGTCTTGTTTGTGTATATTTGCATATATATGCAGCTGCTGTGATTTTTTTTTTTTTAATGAAGCTAGGATCAGTTATGGATCAGGAAGGTTATATCTTATTCATAGCTGCCGTTGTATTTTTGTTACTGCTTTGAAGCAGTCTTAAATCTCTGTAGATTTCTTCTTAAAAGTGTGTAACTTGCTGTCTGATTTAAAGTAAGAGTTAATCTTTTTTCCTTGGGACACTTCATTAATTCTGTGTGTGTATGTTCTGCATCCGTGGAAATTAAAGGCTTCTGCTGGTAGGATAGGTTTGTGGGACACCTGCATGGCTCTTTTCAGTTCTAGGGCAAATGCTGTCTAGTAGACAGCATTTAAATCTAATAGATTTAAAAAGACAGACACAGATATATAATGACTTTGACTGTAATCCTGTATACAGTTGAGAGACAAAGCATTTCTGAGGGAGCTGCTTAGAGTAAAAAAGGACTGCTTAAAAAACCCATGTTCGTTCAGCACATACATGCAACTTAATTTTGAGGCATTCATTTTTAATTGCTCTTTTCTTAAAGTATATGTTTAAAAAATTAAAACATGGAAATGGGGAGGAAAATATCTTCCTCTGCTTTGTATATTTGGTAGCGCTTTCTGGATGATGGCTACATTAATCTTTTTTTATTTCTCTACTCTTGCTCGCAAAATTTTCTTGAAACATCAGAGAAGAACCTTAGATGTGATTTTTAAGCATGGAAAACATGATTCAAGTATCTTATCTGAACTGAAGATCTCTTGAAATTGGCTCTCTCTTTTTAAAATTATGGAAAATCAAGAAGTTTGGCTATGGATTCTTCCAAGAGCCGTTAGACAATTACTGAAACTTCAGTCAGGTTGACAGAACTGCTCAGCTTATTTTATGGCTTAGTTAGCTCTGGTTCTCAGTGGGGGAACTGGCTGATTTGTCTATCCTGCTCCTTTCTATGTAATTGAATTTTGCTGCTAAGAATCTGGGAGAGGTTTGGTTTAGTAAACCTGTAAATCTTGACAATGAAAACATTTTGGGTAGGGTTTTTTGATTTGGTGGTTTGTTTTTTTTTTTTTGTAGCTCTGCCATTTATCTGTGTTACATACAAGAATGTGCAAACAGTGGGGATTTCACTAAGGTTCTGTAAACAAACTGTAATTTGGAAATTAAAAAAAATTTCAAGTGGTGAATATGAAGATAATAAACTAAAGTTTTGTTTTCTGTGGGACATGAAGCAGCATGAGGACCACGAAAGGTGTTTCTTAGTGTAAGGCTTATGTATTAGTTACAGTAACCTGAGAAAAGGGAAGTTAAATTATGTTTCATATAACCATGTATTAAGTCTTAATGTTGCTTTTATAGGAGAAGGTCATTTGGAAGAAAAACTCCAGCAGTTCTGTTTCAATTCATCTTAAAACAGTAGTAAAGAATGGTAGAAATTCTGGAAATGAGGTGTTTTCAACCTTTTGCATGCTTTGTACTTGGTCGTTAATTGTCTGCTGTATGGACTGGGAGTGCACTCAAATGATTATACACGCATTTCACTGCAGCTGTATTCTTAGGGTCTGAAATGCTTTTCGAACAGGCTTCAGAAAAAAATGATTAATCAGAGACTTGACTGGATTCTCTCTTTGCTCAAAATGTGCATTTTCCTTTCATGCTTATTGCTGATAGCATGGTTAAATTTTGAAGTGTAGTCATGCCCTGGAAGCTGGACTTCATATCTGCTTCTGCTGACTGCGAAGCTTGAAGCTGAGGTAACTGAGTGTGGCCAGCAGGTTGATGTTGTGCCTACCAGGCTTTGCATGTGGTCCTTGAGGTTCTCTTGCGAAGCACTTCCTGAGCTCTTGCAGCAAATTGTGATGCCTCCTGGCCCATGTTGGTTGTTCCTCTCTCTGATAGCAACACCTGACTGATGTCATGCAGCGTTTGCAGCCTACCAGGGCTCACTTTTCAAAAGTGAGTAGATTGACGTGGTTATTGCAAGAACAAAGGAAAACGGGGCAAGATAGATTAAAGGAAGACTTGAGAACACCAGGGCTCTAAACTACATCTGAAGTACTGTTTTCTAATTCTCTTTCCACTGACCTATTGCTACCTACCTCTGCTAAGAACAGGTCTAGACTAGTAGAGAGAACCTGGTTTGCAGCCTGCTTTTCCAGCTCCATTGGAGTGCTGCTGACTGACTGTAGCAGGTCGGAATACCAAGTCCTTGGTCTTTTTTTTCCCCAGAAGTTTCTATAAAGCAGGTTTATAAAATGATAGGGCAGGTTTCCACTAGTTATTTTTTAATTAAATTGCTTGTGTTACATTGCTGTTAGGTTGCCTGACTGCCCAGATCTAACTTTTACAACAGATCTGTGAAGAAGAATTGGTGTTAAGAGTGTGTGGCTGGAGCCTGCCTAATGGAGACAAGTGATGTATTTTGACCATGTTGGAGGAAATCAACTGGTGTCTTCAACCTTGGGCGTGCCTGTTTGGTGTTTCCTAGTGCTGTCAGAGTTCCTTAGGAGCAGCAAAGAGTGTTAGTGGTTACTTAGACATAAAGCTTGGAAGGAAGAGTTCCTCTGCATTGTTAGCTGGGTCAGGTTCAGGTATTTTGCTAATCAATGGTAGCTACTTCAGCAAGTACAGAACAGAAAACCTACAGTAGTGCTGATGAAGTACATTTCCTTGGAACAGTGGCAAAGTCCTTGATGTTGTACTTGTGAGGGTAACTAGTGCTCATGAAAAATGCCTTGTTTACCTTCATTTTCTTAATAATTCTGTACACTTCCTCCCATGTTGTCTTGCCAAGCACAGAGCAACAGTTCCTTTGTAAAAGCTACATGCACAAGATTAATATTTTGCACAAACCAAAGCGGAGTTTGAGCATAACAGAAATCTCATCAGGCCTTTGGGGCTGCTGGGTTACATGCACCATTCCACTTCCCGAGGCCAGACTGCAGTTTACCCAGCAGTAGCAGTAGGTTTGCATACTTGTATAGCTGCTGCATTCTCTGCTGCTCACAGAAGTGTTTCAGGGATAGCATAAATTTGGAAACTTTGTTGCTCCTTAGCTGTGTCCTTAATTGTCTAACAATTGCAATGTAACGGCTGCTTTGTAAATAAGTATGAATTAATCTTGTATCAGTCAGTTGACATTTTCTGTCAAGAACTTGCAGGTGACTGACCTGCAAAAGCTGTAAAAGGAATGTATCATTTCCCACCCTATGACTGTCCCTGGTGCAGAGCAGCTCTTGCACCCAGAAGCCCAATGACGAGGAGCTGAGTTGCGGTTCTGACCTGGATCAATCTTGCAATGCTTGCTTACTCGCTGTTTGGGTGAGCTTATTGTGGACTGCAGTTTAGACTGCATTGAGCTTCCAACATATGCTCCAAAAATATGAATTCAGTCATTTTAATGAAGGATACATGTTGTTATAGAAGCTTTTATTACCAAAAGGGGATTAAGAGGCATTGTGAGAACTCCCAAAACTCTTTAGTGGAATGTACTGTATATTTGCAACATAGATTTCTGGAAGTGATTGTCATCTCTCATAAGGTCTTGGCTTGCTCTGAGGTCCTTATTGTATTTACCTGTAGTTGTGATTGTACTTTCAATACCTGTGGTTTTTTTTTCTGGTTTGGAGTGTGTGGAAGGACAGAACAGACACTCAAGTCCTGTTTTTGCCATCTTTCAGGAAATGCAATGTACTGTGTAATTTTGCTACTAGTGAAATGAAACTTATACCTGTATGTATATAAAGGTAATATAGTCAAATTAAGCCTTGTTTAAAAGTAGATTTAATGTTTGGTACAATGTCCTTGAACAGAATATTTTGCTTTGAAATGTATTACAACTTAACCAGTGATCAATTAAAACAAACAAAATAACTTTGTGTGTTTCCTTCTTTATGAAGGGAGAAATCACCTGAACACCCAAAGCATTTCCAGTGCCTCTTCCAGAACAATATGCAGATGTTGGAGAAATGGTTCTCATTAGTGTGTTCAGGTTGACTGAACCTATTAGGAACTAAGTGGCTCTTCAAAAGTGTCTCTTCTGTTGGAGAGGCGTCGCTGTAGTGTGCTCTGGGGTTTGGCAGCTGCGTTTTCTAACTGCCTATATTGGGTTGTGGGGGTTTTTGCACAGGATCTGGTGCAGGGCCCTTCTGTCACCCAAGGGAAGCTCTGGCCTAAGTGTGTAGCAGTAATTAAAGGGAAGGAGAGTGGGAGGACCTGGACAAGACTGAGGCAGGAGAGAGGAATGAGCAGCCTGTAGGAATGGTGGAGTGAGGCATCCAGCGGTGAAGGACTGCAGATCTCAGGAACCTGAGGGATAGCAAAGGGTGAGCTGCTGCTGGGAGCATACTGACAAGGTGCCCAGAAGCATCTTTTGACTCGGTACTCTCAAACGAGAACGGGCAAGTGGGATCTTTGTAATTGGAAACAAGCAATTCCATAACATTGAGAAAGTTTCTTTTAAAGTCAAAAGCACAGAAATATAGGATTACCATTGGGGATCCCCAAGGAGAAGGGTGGAAAACAGGGAGGAGATAAGAGAATGGACAAGCATGACCAAAGAAGGATGGGTGGAAATGCATGGAGCAAGAAGGAGAAGCAAGCAGTAGCAAGCAAAGCAAATTCTGTTATGGAAGGGCCATTGCTACTGGCTAATGTTTTTCATATTATGCTTACTACTTTGAACAGTCTAATGGGTTTACAGGAATTTGTGATAGATTATTCAGTGAGAAGATGCTAAAAGACCTTTCTCCTTCTATCGCATACAGAACATTCTGCCACTTTTTGCTGCTAGTCAGTTTATTCCTAACATGCAAAGATGTTGAAAACTGTATTGATGCCTACTTCTGGTCCTTCACTGCTGCAGCAAAGAAGGATAGTGTTAGTCCAGTGCATCTTTCTTTGCCATATGCAAGGCCTCTGGCCACTTGGATGTGTATAAAGACTTGAGTTGGGAGAACACTCCACAACAGATAAAATTCCTGAGGACTCAAGCTAGCAAGCATCAGTAATTACACCAGGTAGGCAGGATGTATTATAAAGAAATACATGGCCATAAATTCAGTATCAAGCAGAGCAAACAGTAAGTGAAGGGGGGACTAAAAAAAGGCAGCTGAAACACTGTGGATACTGTGGTGTGCAGAGCAGCCTGTAGCAATCAAAGCCTTCAAAGTCTGCACTTGTAGACACGTGATCTGGTTGCTGTAGTGTTGGAGAGAATATGACTTGCCCTGCCTCAGCACCGCCTCTGTTATGAGGGTGGGAGAAGGACTTTGGGCAGATTTTTGAGCAAAAAGCACTGAAGAAGGGAGAATGGAGCATGTAAGTAGGAGAAGACTTGAACTAGAAGGATCCCTTTTAGTACAAACTTGTAAGGGACTCCTCATCTCCTTTAATCTGTAAAAGTGCTGGCTGTTCTGGAGTGGCTTCATCTCCTAATCAAAGCTCTGGGCACACACAAAGTAATGACTGTGAATTTCCCTGGCATATAATGCTGCTGGCAGACCCAAGAACTAAGTAGTTATATGTGTGTGGGTGTTTGGGGGCTCACATTTAGTAAAGCCATTATCAACTGGTGAACTGCAATGCTAGCTTCCTTGTGCGTGGCTCTGGTGAGCTGTGGGGCAGCACAAGTACTCTGCAGGAGACAGGATTGTCAGTGCTGCCTCCCTGACAAGCAATATGCAATGTGCTCAGCACACTCGTAATTTGCAGGATGAAACCTGAAGCAACAGCTCATCCAGCTTACCCAGGAAGCTAATTTAAATCACAAGCCTCGGTTTGCCATTGCAGGGATGTTGTGTGCTATGAAGCACTGAGCGTTCCATACCTTAGTGTTGGTGCTCCAGCTGGGTCTGCCTCTCTCCTGACTCCTGCTAGCCTAGTCCTACGAGTTTCATTATGAAGCTCAAAAATGCTGAAGACAGCCTTCCTAGAAGCTGTTAGTCGAGTGTTTGACCCAAAGACTTCCCTCTTCTCACTGGTTCCAAGATTTCATCTTTCTCTGGGCTGCTGGGTTTCTAAAGCAATGGATTCACTAGACATCATGTGGAAATCGGCCTTCAGCAAAGCAGAACCAGAAACAGCCAACATCCAGCAGTTAGCTGCTGTGATGTCTCACAGCTCTTCCTTTCTTGCTGCACACCTGCTCTGTCCACATTCTAGCTGTGCCTCACCTGAGAGGCAAATAAGGATGTATGAACCACAAGAACTGGACTCCTACAAGTTTTTTCAATGAATTGAATTAAGGCTGTTGGACCCAGTGTATATTCTACGTAATTTCACTCTGAGATGTTTTTATATACTAAGGCTAAACTTGCCTCTTGTACCTTTACTGAATCATCATGAAACTAGGGATGAATGCAGAGGTTTTATAATTTTCATTTTATTACCAACAGTTTTTTTTGTCAACTATCTTCACTATGGAAGCTTCCCTCCCTTTTTCTTCTCCCACTCACTTCTCACTCTTTTCTGCTGCTCCTACTGACATGAGCCCAACACCTATTAGACCTAGAAATTCCTCATCTGCTTCTGTGAACTCACTGCAGCTGCTGCCCCACATGTGCAAGGTGTGAGCCTCTGGCAGACCTCTGTATTTCTTCTCCTGTGTGTGGGACATCATGAGGACCACATCTCCTGTGGAGAGTTGAACTTCAACTGTTTACCATCTCCAGATGTAAAAAAGGATGTTTGGGGTTTCTTATAAAATCTTGCCAGGAATTCATCCAAGGGGGGTGGGAGATGCAGAAGAGAACTCATTCTGTGCTCTGCCTTTTCAAATGCAGGCACCTCTTCTTGGCCTGCCCTTGGCCCCCCCCACCCCTCTGCCATGTACCCCTTTGTGGTGGGTGGCAACTGCATTGCTCCCCTGAATAAAACACACCTGAGTTCATGTGGAATTATTTATCATAAGTAATCACTTTTCTTTGTTTTGATTGCCCTCTGCTGGCAGAATGACGTGTTCATCACCATTTCACACTTGGACCACACGCGTTTTTTCACACTAAGCATTTTGAATGTGTTTGTGCAGCTTGTATGTGAATTTTGTAGAAAGTTTTTGGATGTCTGAATTCACAGGCTCCCAATGCCTGAGGCAGAGCTCACAGATCTCTGGAGGGACCCAGCTCATCTACCCAAGCTCTGCTGGGGAATATGCTATGCAGCTGTTCCTGTCTCTGGACAGGGCACTGCTGCCTCCTTTAGCCCTCCAGGGGCACACAGCTGCTTTTTAACTCCTACCCCATGAGAACAGGTGTTCCACTAAGTGGACAGGAGCAAGTACTCTACACCGGAGAATGAGGAAGAGGAGACACGCACCACTGGAGTTTCTGAACTTAGGGTTGGAGGTGGACACACAGACTGAAAACAGCATAGGAGAGCAAGGGGCTGTGGAGTAAGCAGGTGATCCCAGGGCTGCACTTTGCATGTGCTCAGCCTGTGGTGAGCAGGTGTGACCTCAGTACAGACAGCCAACAGTTAGTGCACTGCGGCTGCAGTGTGAGGAGGAAGAATAGACTAAGCACCCAAAGCTTCCTGCCACTGCAAACTGCTGTACTGTTCTAATACCTGCTCTGAGTAAATGAGGCTGCACTGACTGTTCAGCCCAGGCTGCTTCATCCGTGGTGAGGTGACTGGGTGTGAGGTTTCTGGGTGACTGCAAAGAGTGCCTGCCTGCATGTCCAGCACTTGACCTAGGGTTAAGCATCCTTAACGAGCGTGCTCATAGAAAGGCCCATCTCTCACCAGTGTACCTGTGCCCCACCGTGAATGCCACAAAATTCATCTGGTCAGCATGCCAAATACTTAAACTCAGGCGCTGAATCAAGTTCTGTCCTGGAAAGGCTCCTGTCTAAAAAAAATGGCTGCAGCTTCAAAGAAAGATTGATGTGCGTTTATCTGTTCTTGTGCAGGATGGCATAAAATTCAGCCTAAATGACAGCAATTCACAAGGATTTGATACCAACAAGACCTTAAAAGCGAAGTTGCAGTTTTACCTGCATGAATGATTGGAAATTGCAACTTTAATATGATCAAGAATCTTGTGTAAGGTAAATAAAATCAGATGAGCTTCAACTTTTAATTCCGTTGCTGTCAAGTGTAATGTGTCTGCTTCATCTGAGAAATGATAAATGCAGTTTTTTTATTTCAGTGCTATGCAAATAGTATTAGAAGATTACTCCTAATGCTGGAAGATCAGAATCTGCTGAATTTTTCAGCAGATCTTTAGCAGAGGCTGGAATTCCTGTTGCTGTGATCAATGGTGGCATTCAATACTTTGTATCCTTTTCCATAGATAGACTGAAATGCAAATCCATTTCCCAAAGACATTTCTCCAGGCACAAGTATTTGCAGTTTCTGCAGAAGTGTACAAGGAAGGAGATGTTAGAAGGCCATGCACTTATCCAGAATTGTGAAATTAAGCTCCAGTTCTGCAGAACACTGGTGTACCTTTGTAGCCCTTAACAGGACAAAGGCTGCATCAGTTTTAATGATCCCTACTGAACAATGCACAGGACAAGGCACAGATCTACCTACTGTGCCATCTGTGTCCCCTTGCCAGACCCACCCCCGCATTTTCTTCCAGGAAGTAATTAGAGTTCAAGGTAAAGAACACCAAGCATTTTTTCCCTATCCTTCTCTCAGAAACGGCTTGAGTCTTATGAATTTTCCCTCTCTACTTTGCTCTTGTGAGATCTCACCTGAAGTACTGTGTCTATCTCTGTAGCCCCCTGCATACGGATATGGACCTGTTGAAGTGAGTTCCAAGGAGGCCCCAGAGATGATCAGAGGGGCTGGAGCACCTCTCCTGTGAGACCTGGGATTGTTCAGCAGTGAAAGAGAAGGCCCCAAGGTGACCTCGCTGTGTCTTTCCAGTACCTAAAGGGGGCTTATGAAAATGAGGGAGAAGGACTTTTGGAAAGGTCGTGTAGTGACAGGACAAGGGACAGGAGTTTCTTTGGAGCCCAAGAACCTGGACATGTCCTGTCTTCATCTGGGGCACAGCATTGCTCCTGAGCTGGCTTCTCCAATATAAGAAAAGGAAAAGAGCAAATTTTTTATCCTAAAAAGTACAGCGCTTTACTTCTAGCACTAATTCCTTTGTCAGAATCTTGCCTTAGCCCTTCCTGTACATTGCTTATTGGCATTCCATGGCCTTTTCCCGGGAAAATGCTCTGTTGATAATGGCTAATATTTTTCTTCTTGTTCTTGGGTACATTTAGGAAGATCTTTGTATGTATCAACATTGCCCATACCGGTAGGTTATACTTTCTTGTCTCCTGTAGGTCCACAGGTTTAATCATACCATGATTATTCAGGTTTGCTGTTTCTTTGTATAAGACACTATTTCTTGGGAAGGAAGAACAACACAATTGTACAAGCTAAACAAAACTTACACTAAAAGACTTTTGAGGCAATAGCTCAAAAAAAAAAAGCTCTAAGCCACAGGACAAGAGCAGGCACTGGCCATCAGACAACTTTGAATTTTGCTGTTGCAGCTAGGAAAAGCAAGACAATAAATGTCTAATCCTAACGTAAATTGCAGGTGATGCATCTTAACAGATTTTGCAAAGATGGCTAAAATCAAGCAAAGATAGATTTAAGGCCTGAGAACTTGAGGTCTAGTAAAGCAATGTTATGCATCTCAAAGTCTGTTGTGAGTATGGCTGAGCTACAAGGTTACAATTTCTAGGTGAGAAAAGGCAAGTCCAAGGCCTCTTAAGACATGAAATGTCAGAAATTCTCTTGTGCCAGTGATGTGTCTGTGGTGAGGAAACACCCACTGTCCTCTGTAAAGAATTTCCAAGAGTTACAAAGAATTAAGTGCTTCAAACAACCTACAGTACCATGGACTTTGCAGTGGAATGTCTATACTTCTGATAACTTAGGCAGCTTCTAAAAAATCTGTAACTTTAGCAAGGGCTGTTCTGTAACTTTAGCAAGGGCTAAGGTGTATGTTTTTCTTGTTTTCTGATGTTTGATTGTGTCTGAAGTAATGTTTACCCTTGTTCTACACATCCAGTTATCGATGCTGAAGTAATTTATTTTTGGAGCAATGAGCACAAACAAGAAGGCAGCCTGGCACTCCAGGCAAATGTGTGCTGAGGCAGAGCCTTGTTTTCAGATACTTGGCTTTTGCAGAATTATCTGCTTATCGATCTCTGCAACTCCAGTGTCAGAGTCCTCTGAAACAGTGGTGATTTACCTATTTTTCTGACTATAGCATTTTTTGAAATCCAAAGTGCTTTCCTTGGCATTAACTGCAGTCATACCTCCACTTATCTCTTTAGTTACAATTCGGGTTTCCACAGCAGTGACCAGCCAGTGCCATGGGATCCCTAGCTTGGGGAGATGTGTCTTTGGTGACACATAGGCACCATGTTGCCTGTGCCACCTGGGCTGTGCTCCTGGGCCAGGCCCAGGAGTGGGTCTGCATGAGGCCACAAGCCTTCCTGGAGGAGAGAGAAGGGTTCTGTGGCATTAGCAAGGTGCTGTCTTCCCAGCAGTAGAGTTCAGCAAGAAAATTATGTTTTGCAGTTCTGCTTCTTGCTAAAGGCCAGAATAAATATTGATGTGCTAGTAAGGTCCAGCTGAGCTGTCTGAATAATCCTCTAATAAACTGTATAATAAAGAAGTGAATTCAGTGGGAGATCAGCTGTTTACACAGATCTGTAATTGATCTCTAGCAAATAACACATGCACTTAGAATCTTTCCTGCTTTCAATATGGACCTTTCAGCCCTGGGGACATGGATGAGATGGCACAAGCCATTTCCTGCTTCTCTACTTGAAATGTCAGAGTTTGCATAGTCGCCAGGGTTAGGAGCATCCTGTGCAGTGGGAGCCACTGCTGGCCAATTGAACCTTGAGGCTCTGTGTGAGCAGTGTACAGCTACACAAACAAGGGATTGCTGGCTGGCAGAAACACCTTGCTGGGCAGAACTGGTTCTGCTCCTCCTGCTGCAGACTCACCACCAAAAGCTGACAAAGGACTTGGCTCACTGCAGGGGCACTTCTTGCAGGAGCTTGCTCTAGGGCTTGCAGAGGCTGCCGCAGGAAGCAGGGCAGATCTGGGGTTCTGGCTGCCTGATGTGGTCTTGGACCTCTGACTTCAGAGCAAACCTTTTGGAAACATGGCACGTGATAGCTGGGAATCTGCACACTGCTTCCCCAGGGATGCTGAACTAGACCCACCTGCCTTGTGTGGTCTGAATCCCTGGAAGTAGGTTTGTACATTTATTCTTCTGGCTCCAGGGCTATCAGATCATGGGGTTTCCGGAAAGCTTGATACAGTGTCTGTGATGTTGTGAGCCTGAAGCACTGGAACACCAGATCATGCAAATGCAGGTCTAATAGTTCAGCATCAGAGCAGGGATCTGCCCTTCTCCAGTGGCCCATGTCATGGAAATGTACCCTTTTGTGCCATGGGACAATGAACTGAACAAATTGGGTGCCTTCAACCAGCCCTCTAGGCTCTCCTGCTCCTGCTGTTTCCCCCTGACACACCTCATGCTTGGGCAGGAGACTGGAGGAACTTGCCTATTGCTGTATGTCCTGTAAATCCTGCCCCAAACGTCTTGGAGAGGCTGCTCCTCTTTCTGTCGCAGCAGCTAAAAAGCATGGGACACAATGTCCTTATGGTCCACAGTTGTACTTCTTAAGACTTCTACATGCCCTTCTGCAACAGACACATCTCTGTGTAATACAACAGCACAAGAGGCCCTGCTGTTTAGTCCGGTTTTTCCTTGGTACCACAGAGGGACAGGCACTTCCCACAGGCTTCCCTCCTGCTGCCCTGCATGTGACAATTGTGCTGAGCTGTGGGACACGACACCTTTTAAAGCTTTCCATCCTCTGCCTGAGGAGCTGTCCCAAAGTTGGGCTTGAGGTCGTAGGGTTTGTGCCTAGCAGTGAGCACTGAGCGTGCCTTGGCCCCAGAACAGGTTTTGTGCGTGTCCTGGTGCATGTCTGCGTGAAAGGCCGGGCCCTGGGTCGACGCACCCTGTGAGCGGGACCCGGCTGACAGCAGCACCTCTCCGTCAGCGCGCAGCACGACCCGCCTCCTCCAGAGGGCACAGAGGCTGGATCTGCCAGCCGACCGACGCGTTGGGAATGCGGAGCACGTTGCCGTATGCATGGCCAGTTTTACTGCTAGGAAGGCTTTATTTAGTGCCTGTGAAATGAGATAAGCCAGACAGCGTTATGTTGGTATCGGTAGACAAAAGAATTGAAAGTAAGGGTTCCGCATAACAACAACAACAAAAAAAAGATGTATCAAGTCTGATGTTAGATGATTCATAAAATAATTAGCGTTTCTAAGAGTGTCCTAATTTCTGACAAAAGTGAAAATACAACAAGATGAGCAGAAAATGATGGGTTATGCTTTTGGAACAAGGCACTTTAATTGACCCAGATGGGGCCAGATGTTTCCTTCCACTCTCTGACTGAAATGATCACCTATTCAGAGAGATATGTTGTGGAAGAAACTGTAACAAAGATGCAAGAGGAAATTTTCCACAAGCAATGATTACATTAAGGAGACTTGAGGCAGCTCTTACTGCTCTAGTGAGGCTAATTGTGTATGAAAATAGGAACATTTCACATCTGACTTGGAGAGGTGCTTACTGCTGCTCACAGTTCAGTTTGCATTTTGATCCAAGAAAGACTATAACCAGTTTCCTCTTGCATCAACTGGTTTTGACTCCAGGTTTCCTTTTGGTCATCTGCTCTTTCTGTTCCCGGTTAATGCAAGCAAACCTCTCCTCTCTGTGCTTCAGCTTTCCTGATGAGTTTGATAACAGTGACTGTTTTTCTTCTAACCTGTTTTTAGAGTCTCAGTTTGAAGTTGCACCTGAGAGAAATGGTTTTATATAATTGTAACATTTGACATGATCAACATAACCAGAGATCTCTGAAGGATGTCTCACACTGTAAAGGTCTTCCTTCTGCCCTGCAGATGCAGTTGAAGCTGCCAAGGGATTATGCATGTGTGAGGAGGTGTCAAGCACGTGTGCACTCATGCAGACAAGTCCACACGAGGAAACGGAAATTTAAGATTATAACACTAGGACGCTAGTTGGTGTTAGGAAGATGTTGAGGCTATCAGGCCTGGAATGGGTCTGGAGGTGCTTGAGCTGTCTGTCCTGGGTGCTCCCTTGCTCCCTGCACTCCTCTTCACCCTCTTGGCTGCAGTCAGTCATGTGGTATGAGAAAGAAGGTTTGGTTTATTTTTCTGCTCCAGGCTGTGGTGCTCAGGTGCATAGCTGTGTGGAAGTTGTCCTTGGACAGCCCTGGTTGCATACCTCACTATTCTGTTACTTGATCCTCTGCTTTGCTGTGCTTGTCCTTTCCTTTTCCTTCCTCACTTCCCTCACTGATAAAATGAACATACCTACGTGACACAACAGGGGTGTGGCTGGGAAGGTGAGGCAACCAACTTCAGAATCACTACTAAAGTCTTCTGAAGGAAACCGCATAGGTCTGGGAGTCAATTCTTTTCTTCCAAATGCTCTCAGAGTGAGGAAAAGGGGCCTCTCCCACCTGGCCTATTCTTCAAAATGCTCCACTGTCAGCCTCTGCATTGGAACTGTGGCTCTTAGAGCCCCACCACACACCAAAGAGGAGCAGATGGGCCTTGGAGGACATGGGGTAGGGCCTCTGTCTCTTCAGAGAGGTTCACTGGGAGCTGTGTCCCCTTCCTCCATGAGCTGTATCTCAGTCCAACTCAGCTGGAAAGGAAGGCAGGGTATAATTTCTTAGTATTCCACTAATTAACATTGCAGAGCAGTGTTTCTCTCTCAGGTGCACGTGAACCAGTTCCTACACTGTTAGGAACTAGTTCCTGCTAGAGAGTTTCTCCTCAGGCTGGTAGAGCAAAAACCTCCAGTGAAAGCCACTGCTTCCTTCTCCTTCCTGCTTGATGAAAGTGTTTGGCCCAAGGATTTGGATTTGCCTTACAGCCAAACAGGAGAGTGCTTCCTGTGGCTAACCCAGGGCTGCATGTTTCCCACCACACACCTCAAATGCTGCTGCAGAATGGTAGAGGATCTGCACAAACACAGGGTCTGAGATGGTGCTTGAGGCACGAAGAGCTGCTGCTTCCATCAAAAACAACCAGGTTCTTCTTGGGAAGGGATTCTCTAAAGGAGGGCAGTGGAGAGCTGGACAGCAGTACCAACAGACATTTCCGTGGAGGCTTCCTCCTCCTCAGTTTGGCAGCTTTCCTCTGAGCTCTCATCGAGCACAATTGGTGTTCTAATTCTTTCTGTAGAGGCCTCTTTGCAGGTCTCAAATTGTCTAGAGCTGCACTGGTAATGTAATAGCCCCTGAGGTGAATTGTCTTATAGTTTCTATTCATCATATAAGAAAAGCTTAAAGTTGTTAGGCAAATCTTCAGCTGTGCTCTGGATCCCTGTATTGTGGATTATCCACCAAGAGCCCCAGTGGGCTGAGCTCATACGCATGTTCAGTTGTTTCTAGCAACACTACAAGCACACAGCTGTTAAAAAAAAAATCTTATGAAGGTAGTAACTCTTCACCACCCCCTCACACCTGTTACTTAGCAGCTTACAAAATCTCCTTTCTGTTGATGGGAATAAAGAGGATTTGTTTCCCACCCTTTTCAGTAGGTTTCTGGGTAGGAGTTAGTTGGGCAGAAACAAAAATTACACTAGTTCCTGGCCTGATCCTGGTGTAGGAAGCAGTATCCTCCCCAGCACTCTCCCATCCTGCGTGCAGCTGCAACACAGAGTGGATCAGCAAACGCAGCTGGGAGGGAGGGAGGGAGGGAAGGAGGGAGGTGCAAAGGCTCCCTGCATGTCCCCACGCAGTATAGCTGCACAGAGACATAAACCTGCCCTGAAATATGCCTTGGTAGATGGTTACCTGCAGCTATTGCTACCACTGGACCTCAGAAGTGAAGGATACTTATTTAGGAAACTGACCCCCTGGGAAAGCACCAATCCTTCCCTAAGCAGCTCTGTTACATTGCACAGAGGTGCATGAACCACACCTCCCAAATGGAGAGTGCTTTTTGCATACACCCTGGGATGTGGGAACATCATTCCCTCAGCTCTGGCAACCCAAATGCAACATTAGTGGTGATGTGGACAACCTCTCCCTTGTGATTGCATCACAAACTTTCTTTGGTTTTGTTTTTTTTCCTTGGAAACACAGAGCAGTGAGAAGCTGAGATAAACGCAAACTGCAGTGCTGTGAGATACAGCGGTTCCTTAGCAGATTCACAGAAACTGTCCTAGGAGTGCAAAAGCTGTTCTCAGATCTCTGGTTAGTGTTGGTGTTTGAGCACTTAGCATATGAGATACTTTGATTGGGGTTCAGTGACTCGTGCAGTAACTTTCAAAAAGAGAGAAGCTGCTTGACAATGAATTTGGACACAAGGGGTTCAGGCATTTTGAACCACGGCATTCAGCAGCTGTTACCTGGAGGGACTCCTCTGGGAGATCTTGTATTTCAGAGAACTCCTTTCAAAGCACAAGTCAGTTGTTAAACCAGGCACAGGGGAGTCTGAATATTTATTCAGCCTTTGCTCTGCCCCTTTGAGCATGACACAGCAGCTCCTATTGTGAACACCCGTCTGCTGTCAAATTAGCAGGACTGCAGCTTGGACTGGGAGTTGTGTTCACAGAAATTCTGGGAAGCAGCTTTTTGTATGCTGAAAACACTGCACCCTGCTTCCTGGAAGCACAGACACAGGCGAGAATGTATCTGCCACCATTTGGACAGTCTAGATTCTTCCAAATATTTATGCATCCCATCACTGTTGATAAAGAAATCTGGGTGCCTCACTGTGTATAAACACAGGTTTTAGCGTGTTTTTTGGATGCAGAAACAAAAATTCTTTAGCAGTTTTTAATTTCCAAAATCATTTTAGTTAATCACGAATTGTACAATGGTCAAATCTGCCTGTGAAAATAGATGATGTTTGTTGCTGTCACTGCCAGTTTAGGACATGCCTTCTCACATGGGACAGGTGTCAGTAGAGGCAAACAGAAACCTTAAAAAAAACAACTGAAAACACAAGGTCGAATCACTTTTATAAATGTTATCTGGTTACCAGCAATACAGTGTTGAGCAAACAGAAGCCACTGATATGTAAAAGACGATTAGCTCTTGACCGGTAAAAGGAAATACCTACCTCACCACTGCAGTTGAGATGGCTCCCAATAACGGCTCTGGTTCAGTCCTAGAGGACACTTGGAGTATGTGGGATACTATTAAAATGAAAATGCCATGGGTCCTCATCTCCACAAGCAGCTGCACCGTGGTCTGCCTCCTGGTTCTGCAGAATGCTGCAGCTGGGGCTGTTTGCTGCTCCCACAGTGTTGGTGAATCCTCTTCGGTGAGGGCTGTCCACACCCACACAATTCAAAGGGATGCTCTTGTATCACCTGAAACCCAGGCACGGACTGAGCCTTCTTGCTTCCAAAGGCTCTGGAGAGGAAGTTGGCTTTAAATGGAAGATCAAAGGCTGCCAAGCAGTTAACACAAGTGGTGCCTTCAAGTGATGCCCACTGCAACCCCTGCTGTGCAGTGCAGTGGGAAAGAGACCTACCTATGTTGCAATGGGGTGCCTGTACACCTGCTATGAGTTACGAGGGAGTCTGCAGGTGCCCTTCTGAGAGCCTTTGCAGGGGCCAAGGGAAGTCCCTTGCAAATGAGGGGCTCTGCACTGTCTGGTCTGGAGCTGAGGTATCTCCCTGAGACAAAATCCTCTGGCAACAACATATGTGCCCCCCTCCCGCTGTCCCACCATCATGGGGACTTTCGGTGTCTGGAAGAACATATGCCTGAGCATCTCTACCAGCAACACATTTCGGAGGGTTCTCCTGAGGAGAAAAGACTTCTGATTTGGGTCAATGCTGCTTCCTGCATTTTGCAAACAACCCTGCTAAGGAAGTGACTTCTGCATGACACCTGAAACAATTCAAATGCCCCTCAAACCTCTGCCAGCCTGGACTGTCTGTACAACCAACCCCCAATAGATCCTGCTCTAATGACAGCATCCTGTCTTCCTCCTTTTTCCCAGGTAGTGTCAGATCTAACAGTTAGCAGATTTGGGAGTTCTTCTGTTTTAAAAATATGATAATCATTCTCCCTCTGCCCTACTTCTAGGCTTTCTGGCATTCAGAAAGGTCAATGGTTTAATTCCTAAAGGAGCTGAATATGTATTTCTTCGTATCTGATGAATTGAATAAAACAGATAGTGATTTTTTTGGACAGTGTATATTGCGGCCAACCTAAAACTTTCTTGTTAGTCTAGTTCCCCTGGTATACCTTCACCACATGGACTTTGCAACTCCAGCAAGCAAAGAGGCTCTACTGGCAAAAGGCATCTTTTGCCAGCTGGTGTACAGCATCTGTCTTGTCTGAGGTAACACACCTTTCAAAGAACACTCTTTTGTGAAAACAGAGGGTGCAGCACCAATATGGCAACAGCCAAAAGTGCTGGAGGGGAGAGGTGTCAAACTGTCCAGGGAACTGGGTGCAAGAAGGAAGAGCAATGGAGAGTGCAAGAGAGCTCAAGCCTCAGCTTAAGAGCCCCTATGAACACACCTATGGCTGTGCCTTAGAGAGGATGCCGAGAAAAATTTCCCCAAGGACTTGTAGGGCCTCTGGCTGCAGCTGAGGGGAGTTAGAGTGCTGGGATGACTTGTGTGTCTACCCTGCCTGAAAACTGCTGCAAGCTGGAGGGAATTTGTTTACTATGCCTTGACTTCTCTTAATCTGATGATGAGTTTCCTCAAGAGCAGGTTGTCCAAGTGCCTGTTCTGACAAAAATCTGTCCCCAGTAAGGTTCACAGTATCTTCAAGGCTGCACCATAGTGAATGTAGCCACAACAGAATCGTGGCCAAAACACCACTTACGCTTGTTCAGAGTGAGTGGGAAGGTGGAGAAGTGGGTGTCACTCCAGCAGTAGTGGTTGGATGAGTTGTTCTGCTTCCCTTGCATAGGTAAGAGGGAAGGAAATTGGTACCTACTGTTCTCATTCCAGTCTCAGCAGGCTTAACATTAACATTAACACGGTGGGGATCCCAAATGTCAGGCAGTTTCATGAGGATGCAGAGCGTGTGCTGTTGTTTCAGCAGATTTCCCAAGCCCTGGTCTCTAGATAAGAACAGAAAACCAGGGGTTAGCTCAAGAGAACGCAGACTTTGCAAACCAGCTGAAATTAGAAATAATTTATTGAAAATGAACTGTGTATTGCAGCAGATGAGTTGAAATGAATGCATTATAAATAATAAATAGAACAAATAGCATGTGATTTAAATCCTATAAATATAACAGAAGGGAATACTTGTGTACTGAACATTTTGAAATCTTGAAAATGTTAAAATACCACAGATGGGTAGCCAAACATTGCACAGAGACTTCTGGTGCAGCCCAGTTTTGTTACTTTGCTTTTACAAGAACTAGCCTGGTTTGCAGGCAGTTTGAGAGTAAAAATAAAAAAAAGTCTACAGTACTTCCATAGCTTCTTACTGAAGACCACATTCTCTGGTTTCTCTTTACTCTTTGATCCAGCTTAAACTGAAGGTCTTGGCATAATACTTATAATCCTTCAAAGAAATCTAAGGCTCTGAAAGAAATGCAAAAATTTATTGCCTTTGCTATTTTCTTACTTCCTTTTTTTTGTATATGCAGCTTGGGGATAAAAGCAGCTGCTCTTTGGTTTTTTTTGCACAACACCCAAATCAGCAGATTTGGCCCATTCCTGGGTTTTCTATATTCTGCTGAAAAGTCTACGTTCTCCAGGCAGCCATCAAGCTTGCATTCCTGCAGGAGCCCAGACTGACTCTGCCTGCCTGAAGGCAGTACCAGGTGCTTTGCTCCTGCACCCTCCTTTGCCTCATGCCACTTCTGAAATGACACAGCTGTCCCTACAAGAAATCTCCGCTTCCATTTGTATCATCTGCACCAGCCTGGAAAGCAACATATTCCCACTGCTTGTACAAACAGCTGCATGGTAGTGCTCCCTGTGTCCCATGGCAGCAGGGTTAGAGCTAGAGGATCTTAAATGTCTCTTTCAATCCAAACCACTCTGATTCTACGATTCTGTGATTTCACAGCAGTCCTTAAGCAAGGTCTCAGGCACTCATTTGAAAACATTTGCTTCAAATGGGGGATCACTGTGCCCTGGTGGCGTTGTGAAATAAAATTCTGTTGCATAGCATAGTAAAACAAGAAGCTCTGAAAGCATTTCACCATTGGTCCTGCATCATATTGTCCTTTCCTTGATTTCCATGTAATCTCCTGTTTCCTACAAGCTTTAAATGAAGAAATTCTGTGTATCAAGAAAATATAACAATGCTACTGCTTGACTACAGCTCTTGAATTTAAAGGTGTTGCTGTTCCTTTCCTGCAGCAGTCCTGACTATTAATAGTGTGTGCCACTCAGTGTGTGACCCCAAGGCTGGCCCTGTGCAAATAATCAAAACTTCCCACAGAACAAAGTTCTGCTCATTCTGAATGGAAACAGCAGTTCCTTCATTAGTTTTACTGCCTTTTGCTCATGCTATTCTTATGAGACTAGTCCCCAGATGGCACTGTTTGGCCATTTAATGATTTTTTCTTGTCTGCTTTTTTTCCCCCTAAGTTCATATGCAAAGTAGTCTTTGAAGAAATGCTATCCAGTCCCTCCACACAGAAGGAAGGAGCTGCTTCCTAGGAGCCATGGCTTGATGATGGGTTTGTTTATTTCTTCTTGTTTTTAGAGTCTCCCCCATAGAAATAGCTTCATTCTTTTTGAATGCTGGTGTTCTACAATTCTCTGCTCTCCCCGGGCCCCTTCCTCCCATGACAGATCTTCTCCTCTCTTGTCTTTGAATGTTCTTCAAGAACTGCAGGCAGCAAGAAGCTAATAGCAAGGCCCTGCTGTACTTGGCTGGGTGGTATATCCTGAAGCATCATACCCACAACCTGCTATCTTTCTTTGCAGCTCCAGATTCCCATTCTTATACTGTCAAGGGTGTTTTTGTTTCTTTCCTTTTTTTTAATGTCTTTTTTATGACTGCTTCCATTGTTAAGTCACACTTCAATTACTTACAGGAAAACCAAGGTGATTTTGATATATTTTTCTCCAGATAGAGTTTCAAGCTAATGAGGGACTTCTAAACTCTTAATAACTATTAAGATTGATACTGCTATGATTTGAGAAAAAAACCAAAGAATAATTTTTCTTGTTGCATTCAGTACTCAGGAAGGGGACCCAGAACCAGATAAAAAAAACGGTGGTAACCCAATGGACAGAAATATTCAGGGAAAGAGGCATAGTGGGAGTGAAACCCGTTCCCAGGTCAAAAGAGCTACGTTCCTCAGAATTAGGTTCCTCATCTAGTAAGGGGAATGATGAGCTTTGGAAAGAAATAAAATCTCTGTTCAGTAAAGTCATGTTAAAACAACAAAATAAGAGACACAGGCTTATCGGTACTCGGCTTGGGATTCTGAGGAAGACCTGATTAAGAGAAGTCAAAGGTGGTAGGTGCTGACTGCAACAGCCCATTCAGAGACAGGACTGATCTGTGCTGTCCTGTGGATGGTAACTTGTTTACATTTTTACTAGTGATTTTTGGCATAAGAATTAGAACTGGATTATTTAAAGAGATGAGAGCAATGATACAACATGAATTTCAGTAACCTAAAGTGATAAGATTATAGTCTTGAGAACCAGAATCCAGAATCTTTGTGATCAGCCGGAAATACATCAGAAGTGGTGTAGGAGAAACAAAATGCATGACAACTTGCCAGTTACAAAATGATCAGAGTACTGGTGGGGCACAGCTGGGGAGAAGCCCTTCAGATACTCCAGAGCCATTGCCAGCAGAGAGGAATGAAACTCACAGGGTCACTCAGGACCTACTGATGCCTTCTTCAAAACACTGTGGGCAGCGCTGGTCATTTGCAATATTGAAATGAGGCCCAGTGTGACAAACTACAATCTTGGTGGGTGCAGCACAGCCAAAAGGGGCCAAAGTGCAATGACAGTGTTCTCTACAAAATCGTCAGTGCAGGGGGATTAAAAACCTGCTGGGAATGACAGGAGCTAAGCTGGATGACATGAAGTTCTGGCACATAAACAAGAGATCACCAGTATACTGAGGGTGAAAATTCACAGCTTCCTAGCAATTGCAATTAATCTTCTTGGAACAGCGAAAGAAGCCCAAATAACAGTAAGATGGAGTGTGACAGGTTTAAGGAAGTCAGCATGCAAGATGATGGGAAAATGATGGTTTCAGTGTCTGAGGAGTAGCCTCTTCATCCATTTCCCTGTTCTATTTTGCTTGAAAAAAAGAGATGTGATTTGTCATAGTTTGTTCTTCCTTGTAGAGTTTTTGGGACTGAGTTTAATCACTGTTACAATAAAAATAAAATAACACCCCCCCCCCAAAAAAAAACAAACAGAGGGGAAAAAAACAACTAAAAATCTTGACCTGCTGCTGTACATATTATACTGTGTGGGTTTGGTGTTCTGCCTATTTTGATAATTAAACTCACAGTAGAATCTGCTGCAGTTTAAAATGGAGTGGGTAAAGGAAGACTCCCACTTCAGTAAAAGAGAATACTCAGATGCCTGTCCTAATAACACAGGTATTCAAGGAATGGAAAACCATTCTTAATAAGGGCTGTATAGAGATCTCATCTTCTTGACAGCTTTTGATTCTTGGTTAGAGTAATTCTTGTGTTCATTGTTGTTAAAATGGACACAAAATAGTGCTGTTTTCTTTTTTTCTACTGTCAGGGACACTGGTGATCTTTGAAAATCCTCCAAAAGCTCAGCCAATTCCAGTGTTGCTGAGACTCAAGTCTCATTCTCCATCTACATTTTGAGAAAATAGGCACTGAGAACAGCCTAAGTAAGGGAGAAATCTTGCTTAAGCTTTGTTTCATTTGATACATATGCCAGAAACTGTTTTGGAAATGAAAAAAAAAGCTCAGACAAGGAAACTTTTTCAGTTTGCTAGTACAGATAAGGTGAACAGCCTGCAACCAGTTATAAGAACTTCTTGACTGATTTCCCCTAGAAATGTGACCTACAGGCTTATAGTGTCTCTATATGTCACTGTCAGCCCATCTTAACATTTTATTCCCCTTATGAAGTACAAGAAACATGCAGAGAGGCAGCAGTGTTGCATGACTTGAGGAAAGAGGTGGCTGAGTAAGGCAGAGAGGACTTATGAAAGGCTGGAAGTTGTATCGAGTCCCTCAGGATTTGAGCCTCTCAAGATTTGAATCAAACTTTACAATTTTTTTTGTTGTTGCCAATCAGTAACAATAGCTAGACAGTAAGGATTAAGCAATTATATTGTGAACATCGTATGCTTGGCTAATGTTTGTTTTAAGGAAAGGGAAGACAATCCCAAGACGAATGCACTGTCTGGATGAGAGCCACCAGGAGTAAGGCCAGGACTGAGTGTGACTGGCGGAAAGGTAATTCCAGCAGTTGGTGCTGAGACTACCAACTCAATGATCACCTAGTCCAAACAGACCCCAGAGTCAGACAGAGGGAAGAACTGCGCCTGCAGACTAATTAGCATGAGAAGCAAGAGATATAATGAGCAAATAGCGGGTTGAGTGCTAATTACTGAAAAAGTCATGTAATCTGTGAGCAATGAATGCTGATGCCTTTGTTTGTTAAAATGTAAAAATGGTGTAAAGGTTCAATGATCGGGGAGCCAGCCTTGTGTGGGTTACCACCCCACTCCCTCTGCTGTGCAAACCAGAATAAAAAGTAGAAATACCTTGTCTGGGTGTGTGAGTTGGTGCTGCGCACAGGGGAAGGAGCCCATGGTCGGGACAACAGAACCAGTAAAGCAAACTTCTGTGTTATTAGACCTTAGGAATTCATGACATATCATAACTGGCTCGATTATGAGGCGGGGGAAGCAAGAGGTTCAGCAATCTTAAGAAATGAAACTGTAGAACACATAGGTGGTTTTGGTTTTTTGCCTGATTCTGTTTTCTTGGCATGGCTGCAGTGGGCAGATACAAACACAGAGACAGGTAATTCAAATGTGGTAATGCAGATAGTCTGTCTCAGGAACCAGCTTCTGTCAGGTGACACTGCATCAGGCTTGGCTCCCTGCAACCATTCAGGCAAGCTAAATTCCCTCTGATCCTCTATGATCCTTCACAGGGCATGAAACAACTGACAGCTTCACCCCATGGACAGCACCCTGCCATTGCCAAAGCAAGCTGGGAAAATCCCGAAAGCAATGGTCTTGGAGAGCTAGCTGATTCAGGGGATGGAGTAGAGGGGGCCCAGGTATGATGCAGGATGACTCTGGCCCACGCTGGAGCAGCTAGCCTTTTCCCACAGGGGAGGAAATGGGTACATCTGCCTGGCAGGCTGTTACTCCATGACAAAGCCTTCAGAGCAAGAAGTTGTAGTGACAGGGCATTGGAAGAGATTTACCCTGATAATATAAACACTTAAAAATCTTTTTCAGAATTTACTGATGCCAGGGTTTGATGATGCTGATTAATTATCCTAGGTGACTAAAGACAGCTAAGTTGCATTCCTCACAAACACTTTAGCTTTGGATAATTTACCAGCTGACAAATTCTTGCTTCCCTGACCTCCCTGCAGCCACTAATACATCTTATTAAGGCCCCTCATACAGTTTCAGCTTCTCCCTTGGTGATGGCTTGGCTATTCAGCATGAAATTTGACAAAGTGCACACTTCAGTTAGCAAATGCGCCAACAGCCTGCACTCTCAATGCCTGCCAGCCTTCCTCACGCTCTTCTTTCTTAACTCAGACAGCTGAAGAGCATCTAAGCATTAGGATGAGCTGGCTTATGATACTGGCTTGGTACCGCATGGCAATTCCCTGCAGTGAAAAGCAACACTTAAAGACCTCTCTCCTGGAAAAAAGTGCAGTAAGAAGTGTCAGAGAAAAAACTGATTTCTGAAAAAAAAGTGCTCACATTACACATTGGTATTTTTTAACACAATGTAGTGTTTAGCTATTAAAAAATATCTAGGCCTAAAATAAATAAAGGCACTGTTACTGAACATCTGGCACCTGCAGGTGAATCTTGGAGTTAGCTCACTTTAAAAAGAGGGCTTGGGCTCAAAGAAGGGAGAGATATGAGGCAAGAAGTCCATAAAGATTAAAAAAAGCTTTACTAAGATATTTTAGGAAGGTTATTTTAGTAAAGTCATATGTCATGGAAGAATGTAGCTACATTTTCTACTTCATTGTTATAATGGTTTACCACTGTTGCTCGTAGGGACCCAGGAAAAGAGGATTTCTGCACCATCAGAAATTCTCAGTAGGGCAAAGACCATGTGACTAAAGAAAGCCCTATAGCACTAGCCAGATCAGGCAAGCAAGGATGGCTGGAAGGAGTTGAAATCACCACCTGTATGCTGAGTACAATGTACTAATGTCATGGAGAAGCAGTAGCTAAGCAGGAAAAGGGACAGTCCCGTTTCTTGCAGTTGCAGGGAGCAGTTGCTTGATTCCCTGGTAATCAAGATGCAAACATCTGGTTGTTGCATGTGTTCTGGATGGGATGCTTTGGCACGTGCTAAGGGGTCAGCTTACACAACAGGGAATTTTCTTGGTGGGGGCACTGACAAAGTCTGTTTGCTGTTTCCAGTTCTTTACATCTGGAAAAACCTAGTATCACTGGGCTCCTTGTTCACTGCCTCTCTAAAAAATAGCTAAGGCTGTCAGGAAGAGGAGAGAGACTGTCAAACATAGAGAGCATGACTGCAGAAGCTTTTACTTTAGGAAGAAGAAGATTAAAAAAGAAAATGGGATTAAAGGAGGGGACAGCAAGATAAGTGGGTAAAATTTTAGGGAGAAGAGATTATGGTTAGTTTTCATGTGTAATGAAAAGATGTTGCTTCAGCTAAGCCCTGATTTGGTTCCTTCTCTCAGTGCCTGCCCTGAAGGCTAGATGACTGACATTACTCTAACTTGTGGAGTCTCCTGATATTTGGGGGGAGTTTCAGACATTTATACTACCAGAATAAGTCTATCTGCTTAAGTGGTTTTGGAAATTTTCCTTGAGGTTTTACTCTTTTTCATTCATGTTTTAACAAGTCCATTTAGACTGAATGAAAAATTAACCCTGGGTCACAGCATCCTGTGATCCGTTGTAAACAGCAGCACATGTGGGGTTCATGCTCAGTGATCCCAGTTTATGGTTGCAGCTCTGAGAGAGCCTGCCTGGATGAATTCATAAATGCAGCTCTAAAGCCAGGGTATGATTATTTACATCTCCGTATAGCCCTGTATAGAGAAAGGGGGATGGAGATATTGCTACTAAGCTCTGCAAGCTTTGAGTGCAAGGCTCTGGGGGAAACTAACAAGCAGCCTCTTTCTTCAATTAGTTCTTGCTCTGCAGCTTTGCTTCCCTTTCAGAAACAAGTAATTTCATACTGCGGCAAGTAACAAGTCTGCAGTCTACAGAAACAAACCAGGCTTTGGCTTCCTACAGTGCACCAGCTCAGGGGTTATCAGGGGTTATCTTCTTCAGTGATCCCTGGTTGCCCCAGTCACAAATCCCATAAGCTGTGCAAGCATGGTTTCCAAAATAGCTAAATCTGAAGGTAGACTTCTGTGCATGTGAGCACACGTGTGTGTATGTACAAAGATAAACAATCAATTATTTGATGTGGCTAAAGCTATGGAATTATTTCTTAATTTTTTTTTTCTGTTTAAATCTCTATGCGCAGGAATTCCTATTCAGTCTCACATTTCAGAAGCAGGGTTTACAATGCAGTGCTTCTGCTTTGTCTTTTGCTTCAGCAACTACAAATCTCTGGAGACTTTGCAGTGCACCGGAATGGAGGAGGGAGAGTCACACTTCAGCAGACAGTCTTTTATAACCTTTTCTGATGTTTTACCGTGGCTTAAATACAGCAGAGACCTGACATACATTCAAATTGCCATGTACTGAAGAACGGAGAAATGATAGGAGAGAAAAAATTACTATGTGTCCTTCTGAATTCCTAAGTACATCACAGTGCTTTCAGAGTATCAGATCACCTTGGGGAGTAGTTTTTTTTATTACTGCTTCACTTAATTGTGAATTAATTCTGCCTCATGCCCCTCATATGTCAAAATGGTTGCTTTTACTAATACATGTCAATTTTGCCACTGTCCACATTTGTGCTCCACTTGTGTGTTGCCAAATACAATATTAAATGTATTAGGGACAAGTTTAAGAGGTATCACTGATTACAGAACAGAGATGCTTGTTTAAACCATTGGCATGAGATGTTCACCTATCCGACCTTGTCAATGTCAGAAGAAATGTCCAGGTTTCACATAAACACACACATTTGGATGTGAAGACTTGTTAGGCCCAGAGAGGGAGAATAACTGAAGCAGTTCAAAAAGCAGGGTGGTGAGCTGCAGATCCCCAGAACTTATTAACAGCAGGTAAACAGGCCTGAGAACAAAACTACAAAGGAATCAGGAAAAATAAAGTAAGGGAATGGGAATGAAGAATAAACCAGAAAAAACTGGCTGTGTATTGGCTGTGTTTGAGAAGGGAAGATTGGGCCTTTTTCCAGTCAAATTGTGAAACGTAAGTGAAAGAATCAGGAGAAAAGGAGTTGGGGAAGCAGACATGCTGAGTGCTAGCTAGTGGGCAGTGTTTCATTAAGTGCTGGCAGAGGACAGAGACTGTTGGAAGGTGGTGTGCTCCGCCCTCATGGAACACACCAAACTTTTACCTTATCTGCTTTTCACTTGTTGCCTTAGTAAAGAAAAGCCCTGAAGGGTGCCAGAGAGATTAACAGTATTACCTGGCTGCTTTAAATGTTGGTTGCAAAGACACCAAAACATGTTCCTACTGCCTTAGCGGAACCAGTGGTATGTATGCCTGTTGAAGACAAGGCTTGGTTGGATTTCTGTTGGCTGATTTCTCAGCAGATTTGGGACAATGCCTCTAGAGAGGGCTCTGCACAGAGCCTTAAATTCCTTCTTCCTCAACACAGAGAGAGGTAAGTTTGCTTGAGTGCCTCTTCACAACAGCAGCAGGAGCGACGTGCTTTCCTGCAGGGAAAGATGCAAATTCATCTCCCAGAGGGACAGGTTGCACTGTGCTCTAAAATGCTTGCTGGCTCTGATGAAATAACAGCCTTCTGAATCACATGAATTGCACTATACTGCACCTTTCCCGACACTCCAACATAAACCTTTAACCTTCTAAAGGGTATTTAAGTCAGTCAGTGCCCCTCGACATACATTGATGCACACAACACTGTTTGTGTGCTAACAAACTGGAAAGCACACAAACATTTCCTCCAAATTCTCACGAAATCACCAGCCCTCAGGGCATAAATGTGTTATGCACAACAGAGGAGGTTATAAACCAAGAGCTTGTAAAATGGCCAAAGAAATGCACAGCAGTGATTGTCAATATATTATGTTGTAACACGCTCGTAGACTCATAGACAGACAGATTTAAGTCTTGTACAACACTCAGGATTTTTCCCGTATTTGACCTCTACAGTGAAGTGCTATAGTAATGGACTTGAAAGCATGTTGCTGCAAGAACTTGCCAAATGGTGACAGTACTCAGTAAATACCCAGTGACAGGTCTCAGGGAGTGTGAATCACATGCCGGATAGTGTTTTTATGTCTGTGGAGAAATCGATCCTTTTGCTTGAATACAGAAATTCTGATCTTATGTGGGAATTGGAAGGTTTGAGAGATGGTAGAAAGATGCAGTTTGGGGAATTTCCACTTCCTGAAAGGGAAAGTAATATTTACCTATTAAATAAAAAGAAGACAGACGTTTCTTAGGTGCTGTTTTGTGATTCACAAACACTGCCTACATTAGGGTGCTCTATATTTGTTAGATAACCTTTCCTAGTTGCTGGTTGGAGAGTCTCACTCACTAGTTCAAGGTTTAAAGGAGAGCAAAAAACACCCATAAAAGGCAACAAATACAGCTTTTCTTGGACATACAAAGAATGCAACTCTAAGGCACATTACCTAAAGCCATTTTAAAGTTTGAGTACAATGGTCCAAAGTTTCCTTTTGCCCTACTGATTCAAGCAACATTCCTCGTATATTTTTTCTGCATTTTATTGCACTGCCCATAGTCAGCTGCAGTTAATTACTGAACACTAACTTTCATGGGCCTTGAGAATTATGCTTCTGCAGAGAAACAACCGAATAGTATCTGCAAAAATGCAATTTCTTTTTAACATAATGGTTTGGGATTTTCTTAAGAAATGAAAATGTTAGAAGCATAAGGTCGTAAGAGTGGCCAGAAAAAGCACTTAGGTAGCCTAAACGTAGCGTAGTGCTCAAGGATGTATTACCGAAATGTAAACAGCATGAACCCACAACACACAGGTGCCTTGATTTTTTTCTCTGTATTTGGAGACTCTAGGAAAGGCCAAATACAAAGCTTCTATCCTGAACCCACTCAGACACGCTTCTCACATTGCAGCAACTTTGCCTTGTGACAGGTGTTGCAAAGCCCAATATTAACAGCTGGGCAGTGAAAACTGGCAGTAAAACCACAAACTGACCAACTTAAGCAGGAAAACACTTTTCCAAGCACGGCACAACGCATTTGGCCCGTCTTTACACAAACTACATTATGCTCTGTGCTGAGAGAAAAGGCCAAGCAAGAAAACCACTCTGGAGTTGGCTCACACGGTGCTTGCAGGGTCACACATGAGCGCACACAAAGCTGCAGGTGGTGGCTACAACAAGGTGCTGTGCCACACCTGCAGCTGCTGTGGCAGTGCAGCTTTGTCCCGACTGGCCACAGCAAGCCACGTCCAGGTGTCGGTGCAGCTGGCAGTCAGTGCTGGTGTCAGGGCTTGTCAGGGCTGGGAAAATGCGCTGCTCACAGGTGAAGCCAAGGACTCATGTATGCTGCAGAAACACGTCACATCTTTCCAGCGCAGTGGTGGGCCATACAAAAACCGCCTGGGTTGAGAACAGCAGCATTTTGTTTGGGAGAACGAAATTTTTAGGCTATCTTCCTATTTCAAGGAACATCGCGAGACCAGTAGAAACTCTGCTTCACTTCACAGAGCGCCTTCGGTTTCCTTCTTCAGAGAATTAAAACTGTAAAACTTCTTCCTCTGCCATGATCCATCTGCGCTACAGCCTACTTCCATTCCAACGGAAAGACTAAAAGGG
Organism: Ptilonorhynchus violaceus; assembly: GCA_013397565.1. Lineage (NCBI taxonomy): Eukaryota > Metazoa > Chordata > Aves > Passeriformes > Ptilonorhynchidae > Ptilonorhynchus > Ptilonorhynchus violaceus. Next base: position 107,610 of record VZRJ01001657.1, read on the forward strand.
ATCCCTATTCAGTTTTATTAAGAAGTGCGTATGTGTGCGTGGGTAAAGATTCTGATTGCCAAACACCTGCAACAGCCACTGGCCTGCACTCCTTCCTCACCTGCAGCACTCTTTGTTGCGACATTACAGCAAACCTCCTTCCCCATCCCGCCGGGAAACGCGGGGTCGGGACGCGGGATAGGATGAGGGGTTGAGACGCGCGGATGGGGGTGCGATGCGGCGTTGGGACGCGGGTCCGGGAGGCGGGTGCAGGGGCCAGACGGGGAGCGGGGAGGCGGGATGCGGAGAGGGGGACGCGGGTCCGGGAGGCTGAGTCCGGGAGGCGGGATGCGGGGGCGGGACGCCGAGCCGGGAGGTGGGTCCGGGACGCGGGTCCGGGTGGCGGGATGCCGGGGCGGGACACGAGGCTGTACTTCCGGTTCGGTGTTGCCGTTACGCGCTCGCGGTGGGGCTGCGTGGCCGCTGGCCAATAGCAAGGCGCGGCGGACGCGCGAGTTGGCCGCTGGTTGGC